>CM050413.1:1149441-1237100 GCA_027564155.1 Gymnocypris eckloni scoliostomus | reverse complement strand
GGCAACATCTTCAGCAACATCTTCAATCATCTTCAGCAACATCTTCAACATCTAATCAACAGCAACTCTTTAGCAACATCTTAATCATCTTTAAAACATCTTAGCAACATCTTAATCATCTTGTAACATCTTTGGCAACATCTTCACTTTCATCTTCAATCACAACAACATCGCAGCAACATCTTTTAATCTTCAATCATCTTTCAACATCTTTAACATCAATCATCTTAATCATCTTGCAACATCAGCAACATCTTCAGCAACATCTTAACAACATCTTAATCATCTTCAACATCTTAATCATCGCAGCAACATCTTGCAACATCTTAATCATCTTAACAACATCAGCAACATCTTAATCAAGCAACATCATCTTAACAACATCTTTTAGCAACATCAATCATCAGCAACATCTTTGGCAACATCTTAATCATCTTCAAAATCATCAGCAACATCTTGTAACATCTTCAATCATCTTGCAACATCTTAACATCTTAATCCTTTAGCAACATCTTGGCAACATCTTAATCATCAAAATCATCTAACAATCATCAACAACATCTTCGACATTAACAACATCTTAATCATCTTGCAACATCTTTAACAACATCTTAATCATCTTAACATCACCAATCATCTTTAGCAACATCTTCAACATCTTAATCATGTAACATCTTTAGCAACATCTTAATCATCTTAAAATTATCTTCAAAACATCTTTAGCAACATCTTTAACAACATCTTAATCATCTTTGCAACATCTTAACATCTTAATCATCTTTAGCAACATCTTTAAAACAACATCTTAAAATCTTAATCATCTTAAACATCATCTTAACAACATGTTAACATCTTTAGCAACATCTTAATCATCTTAAAAATCTTGCAACATCTTGCAGCAACATCTTTAATCATCTTTACAAAATCTTGCAACATCTTAACAACTTTTTAATCATCTTCAAAATCATCTTAACAACATCGCAGCAACATCTTAATCATCTTCAGCAAAATCTTAATCATCTTTCACAACATCTCAATCACGCAGCAACATCTTGTAGCAACATCTTTAATCATCTTTAAAATAATCTTTAACAACATCTTGCAACATCTTAATCATCTTTAAAATCAATCATCTTTAACATCTTGCAACATCTTTCATCTTAAAATCATAAGCAACATCTTCAACATCTTAATCATCTTGTAAAATCTTAATCATCTTGCAACATCTTAACATCTTAATCATGCAACATCTTTAACAACATGTTAATCATCTTTAAAAATCATCAGCAACATCTTTAGCAACATCTTATCACTTAACATCTTTTAATCATTAACATCTTAACATCTTAATCATCGCGGCAACATCTCAACATCTTCAATCCTTGTTAGCAACATCTGCAGCAACATCTTATCATCTTAAAATCTCTTAGCAACATCTTTAATCCAGAGCAACAACATCACTTCTTTACAACATCTTAATCATCTTAGCAACATCGCAGCAACATCTTAATCATCACCAAATCATCGCAGCAACATTTCTTGGCAACATCTTAATCATCTTTAACAACATCTTAATCGTTCAAAACATCTTGGCAACATCTTAATCATAGCAACATCGCAGCAACATCTTAATCATCTTTAAATCATCTTTGCAACATGTTAATCCAAACATCTTTTCACATGACATCTCTCAAATCATTGGCAACATCTTAACATCTTCAACATCTATCCAACATGCAACATCTTAATAATCTTAAATCATCTTGCAACATCTTCTCTCAGCAACATCTTTAAAATCATCTTTAACATCTTAATCAGCAATCTAAAATCATCAACATCTTAATCATCTTAAAACATCGCGGCAACATCTAACAACATCTAATCATCTTAAAACATCTGCAACATCTCTTAATCAGCAACATCTGTAACATCTTAATCATCTTTAAAATCATCTTAGCAACATCTTAATCATCTAATCATGGTAACATCTTTAGCAACATGCATCATGTTCAACTAGCAACATGCTAATCATCTTTCAACATCTTTAACAACATCTTAATCATCTTTGTACATCTTCATCATGTTAAAATCATCTTGGCAACATCTTAGCAACATCAACAACATCTTTAATCATATGCAAAATCATGTGACATCTAGCAACATGCTAATCATCTTTAGCAACATCTAATCATCTATCAAAATAATGCAACATGCATCTATCTACTGACTTTGTCTATCTATCTATCTATACATCTATCTATCTATATCTATCTATCTATCTATCTTATCATCATCTTTCTATCTATTGACTCTTTCTCTATCTATCTATCTGTCTATCTATCTATCTGTCTATCTATCTATCTATCATCTCTATCTATCTATCTATCTATCTATCTTATCTATCTATCTGTCTATCTATCTATCTTTCATCTTAAACTACTTTAAAACAAAAACTTTAACTTTCGTCAGACTTTCCCAACTTAAGTTTGTTCAAACTTCTTTATCTAGTTTTGGCTTAAAATACTGATATTCTATTTAAACTTCTTCTTATTATTATTATTAAATTGTGAAAGCCAACTTACTGAAATCTATTTAAACTTCTTGTTATTATTATTATTATTAATCTTCTGAGACTAAATTTGCAATTGCTACTCCTCCTAGAGCTTTAACTCTACAAACTCGAAACTCGCACCATATCTCCGAACTATTCTGACTCGCGTTGCTATATCTTTTCTAACTGATCAGACTTATGATTTTCATAAAACTGAAGATTAAAAATCATAAAATCCCATAGACATACATTGACGGAATGTTCAGATGAGCCAAGACTGTTCAAACTCCAACTGTCAAAAATTCAAATCTAAACAGACTGAAGCCCATTAGACTCAATCAGACTTCCCTTCTATGTACTATTTCTATCACATTCAAACTAATTTAAGCTTCCACTCTATCTAATACTATTTCTAATCTATCTAAATCATGCTAGCAACATGCTAATCATCTTAAAAACATGCTAGCAACATGTTAATCATGCTGAAAACATCTAAGCAACATGCTAATCATGCTAGCAACATGCTAACAATATGCTAATCACGCTAACAACATGCTAATAATGCTAAAATCACGCTAGCAACATGCTAGCAACATGCTAATAACGCTAGCAACATGTTAGCAACATGCTAATAATCTTCAACACATGCTAGTAACATGCTAATAATGCTAAGCAACATGCTAATCATGTTAGCATGCACATGCTAATCATGTTAGCAACATGCTAACAACATGCTAATCATCTTAAAATAATCTAGCAATATCTTTAGCAACATCTTACAACATGCTAATCATGCTAGAAACATGCTAGCAACATGATAATCATGTTAAAATCATGTTAGCAACATGCTATCAACATGCTAGCAACTTTTAAAACTATTAAAACTTAAACTTTTAAAACTATTCAAACTTAAACTTTTAAAACTTAAACTTTTTTAAACTTTCCAAACTTTTTTAAACTTTTTAAACTTTTTTAAACTTTCTGGTCAGACTTTCTCAAGCCAACTTCAAAGTTTGTTCACAAACTTTTGTTTCTAGTTATTATTAATCTTCTGAGACTAAATTTGCAATTCTATCTCCTCCTAGAGCTTTAACTCTACAAACTCGAAACTCGCACCATATCTCCGAACTATTCTGACTCGCGTTGCTATATCTTTTCTAACTGATCAGACTTATGATTTTCATAAAACTGAAGATTAAAAATCATAAAAATCCCATAGACATACATTGACGGAATGTTCAGATGAGCCAAGACTGTTCAAACTCCAACTGTCAAAAATTCAAATCTAAACAGACTGAAGCCCATTAGACTCAATCAGACTTCCCTTCTATGTACTATTTCTATCACATTCAAACTAATTTAAGCTTCCACTCTATCTAATACTATTTCTAATCTATCTAAATCATGCTAGCAACATGCTAATCATCTTTAAAACATGCTAGCAACATGTTAATCATGCTGAAAACATCTGCAACATGCTAATCATGCAGCAACATGCTAACAATATGCTAATCACGCCAGCAACATGCTAATAATGCTAAAATCACGCTAGCAACATGCTAGCAACATGCTAATAACAGCAACATGTTAGCAACATGCTAACATGCTAGCAACATGCTAGTAACATGCTAACATGCTAAATGCAACATGCGCAACATGCTAATCATGTTAGCAACATGCTAACAACATGCTAATCATGCTAAAATAATCTTGCTAGCAATATCTTTAGCAACATCTTAACAACATGCTAATCATGCTAGAAACATGCTAGCAACATGATAATCATGTTAAAATCATAACATGCTATCAACATCTTAGCAACTTTTAAAACTATTAAAACTTAAACTTTTAAAACTATTCAAACTTAAACTTTTAAAACTTAAACTTTTTTAAACTTTCCAAACTTTTTTAAACTTTTTAAACTTTTTTAAACTTTCTGGTCAGACTTTCTCAAGCCAACTTCAAAGTTTGTTCACAAACTTTTGTTTCTAGTTATTATTATTATTCTTCTGAGACTAAATTTGCAATTGCTACTCCTCCTAGAGCTTTAACTCTACAAACTCGAAACTCGCACCATATCTCCGAACTATTCTGACTCGCGTTGCTATATCTTTTCTAAGCGATGGGGTTTATGCTAATCGTACAATTAGCGAAAAACGCGAAAAATCGACAATGCATGGCGGCAAACTTGACGGGTTGTAGCAGGAGCGAGAATTTCAGAAACTTGTGAATCACAACATTTGAAGAGGCTATCAAGCTGAGCGAGATCATACCCCGCAGTGGGGTATACGTTTTACCCCTGGGGCGCAAGAGCCCCCCAAAATTGTCCCATAGACTAACATGGTGAGGGGAAGGCCCATGAAATAGCATATAGGTTTAAACTACAATGGTTTAACTACAAATAAACTACAAATAAACTACAAATAGCATATAGGTTTAAACTACAACATCTATGCTAGCAACATGCTAGTCACTTGCTAATCATGCTGGCAACATGCTAATCATGCTAAAATCATGCTAGCAACATGCTAATTATGCTAGCAAAATGATAGCAACATGCTAATCATGCTAAAATCACGCTAGCAAAATGCTAGCAACATGCAAATCATGCTAAAATCACGCTAGCAACATGCTAATCATGCTAGCAATATACTAGCAACATGCTAATCATCTAAAACATGCTAGCAACATGCTAATAATGCTAAAATCATCTTGAAACATCTTTAATCACAGCAACATCTTAATAATCTTTAAAATCATCTTAGCAAACATGCTAAAAACATCTTAATCACGCCAACATCTTGCAACATGCTAATCATCTTTAAAATCATCTTAGCAACATGCTAATCATCTAACATCTTAACAACATCTTCAATCATCTTAAAAACATGCAACATCTTAATCACGCAGCAACATGCCAGAACATCTTAATCATCTTTAAAATCATCTTAGCAACATCTTTGACATCTAATCACGCCAAGCAACATCTTAACATCTTAATCATCTTAAAATCACGCTAGAACATCCAGCAACATCTTGCTAATCATCTTAAAATCATCTTTACAACATGCTAATTAGTTAGCAACATCTTAGCAACATGCTAATCACGCCAGCAACATGCTAATAATGCTAAAATCATGTTAGCAACATCTTTAAAGAACATCTTAAGAACATCTTAATCACGCCAGTTAGCAACATCTTGCAACATCTTAATCATCTTAAAATCATCTTGGCAACATCTTAATCACGCAAAGCAACATCTTAGCAAAATCTTAATCATCTTCAAAATCATCTTAGCAACATCTTATGCCAACATCTAATCACGCAGCAACATGCTAGCAACATGCTAATCATAATCTAAAATCACGCCAGCAACATGCTAGCAACATGCTAATCATCTTTAAAATCATCTAGCAACATCTTCAATTATGCTAACAACATCTTTGGCAACATCTTAATCATCTTAAAAACATGCTAGCAACATGCTAATCACGCCAAGAACATGCTAATCATGCTAAAATCATGTTAGCAACATCTTGAACATGCTAATCACGCCAGCAACATGCTAACATGCTAATCATGCTAAAATCATGCTAGCAACATCTTAATTACGCTGCAACATGTTAATAATGCTAAAACATCTTAGCAACATGCTAATCATCTTAAAATCATGCAACAACATCTTGCAACATCTTAATCACGCCAACAACATGCCAAGCAACATGCTAATCATGCTAAAATCACGCCAGCCACATGTTAATCATGCTAAAATCATCTTAGCAACATGTTAATTATGCTAGCAACATGCTAACATGCTAATCATCATGTTAAAATCATGCTGGCAAAATCTGCAGCAACATGCTAATAATCTTAAAATCAGGCTAAGAAATGCGCAGCAACATGCAAATCATCTTAAAATCACGCAGAACGTGCAACACATGCTAACAACATCTAATCATCTTTAGCAACATCAAGCAACATCTTAATCATGCTAAAATCATGGTAAACATCTAATCACGCCAGCAAACATGCTAGCAACATGTTAATCATCTTTAAAACAAGCCAGCAACATGCTAATCACGCCAGCAACATCTTAGCAACATGCTAATCATCTTTAAAATCATGCTAGCAACATGCTAATCACGCCAGCAACATGCTAATCATGCAGCAACATGCTAAGCAACATGCTAACAAACATGCTAATCATCTTAGCAACATCTTTAGAACATCTTAATCACGCAAGAACATCATCTAGCAACATGCTAATCATGCTAAAGCAACATCTCAACATGCTAATCACGTTAGCAACATGCAGCAACTTGCTAATCATCTGCAACATGCCGCAACATCTAATCACGCCAGCAACATGTTAACATGCTAATCATCTTTAAAATCATGCAAGAACATGCTAATAATCTTTAACAACATGTTAGCAACATCTTAAAACATCTTAATCATCAACAACATGTCACATGCTAATCATGCCAATCTGCTAATAATGCAACATCTTTAAGAACATGCTAATCATCTTAACGACATCTTAGCAACATCTTTAATCTAGCGACATGCTAACAAACATGCTAATCATCTAAGCAACATGTTAACAACATGCTAATCATCTATCAACATGCTAGCAACATGCTAATCATAAAATCACGCCATGCTAAACATGCTAATCATCAACATGCTAGTCACATAATCATGCTAACATGCTAAATCAACATGCTAATCATGCTAACGACATGCAGCAACATGCTAATAATCTTAGCGACGCAACATCTTAATCATCTAGCAACATGTTAACAACATGCTAATCATCTTATCAACATGCTAACATGCTAATCATGCTAAAATCATGTTAGCAACATGCTAACATGCTAATCATGTTAGAATCTTGCTAGTAAAATGCTAATAATGCTAACAACATGCTAACAACATGCTAATAATGCTAAAAACATGCTAGAAACATGCTATCAACATGCTAACAACATGCTAATCATGCTAGCAACATGCTAATCATGCTAGCCTAACTTATTCGCTACTTTTAAAACTTAAACTTTTAAAACTTTTAAAACTATTAAAACTTAAACTTTTTAAACTATTGAAACTTAAACTTTTAAAACTTAAACTTATAAAACTAATAAAACTTAAACTTGTAAAACTTAAACTATTTTAACTATTAAAACTTAAACTGTTAAAACTTATAAAACTTTTAAAACTTAAACTTATAAAACTTTTAAAACTTTTTAAAACTTTCTGGTCCGGCTTTCGCAAGCCAACTTAAAGTTTGTTCACAAACTTTTTTATCTAGTTATATTATAGCATTAGAAATAGCCTACTACTGTTACTAAAGAGCTTACGCATTTTGGAGGACTACCCAATACAGGAAGCTAAACATGATTTTGGTAATCACCAATGCTGTTAGAGCAGCAGTGGCACAAACCTTACATAATTTGTTAAAAACCTTACATAAATGTGTTTTAATAAATTTGTTAAGCATTGTATTTGTGAATATAGTTTAAATTAGGACTAAACGATTTTAGAAAATAATCTAATTTACCAATATTACGATTTAATATGCTTTTTATTTGTAAAGCTCTTCATATTCATTATTAATCAAAGACATACAATAAATCAATGTATAGTGTGCAGTGTTGGGCACGATACTTTAAAAAGGTAATTCGTTATATTACTAGTTACTTCTCACAAATACTAACCGAGTTACATCGTTATAAAATAAACTAATTACCAGGAAAGTAATTATTGTTACTTAAAAAAGGTTAAAATATGTCAAATAACTTGGATGCCCCAATATTAAATATGTTAAATAAATGAAATGGTCTCCAAATAGAATAAATTATTATTATAAAACGTTACAATCTACACCATTTTAATGTTTTTGTGGGACAATGTGAGAGACACCTATCAAATTCAATTGATTATTTCAGTCAAACTTTAAAATATGATAGTATGATAATTTATCATTATATGATGATAGAACTTTAGAATAACCATGTATGAATGCATATTTGTCATGTTGTCTGAACTTAGGACTGGTGGTGGTGCTTAAGATATTGTTTGTCATTTAGTGTTTCTATAAAAAGGGGAAAACCTACAAATAATACTGATAACATACATAATTGTACTATTAATAACCATATAAAACGCACCAAGGATTATTGAGCTGCTGGGTTCATGAATATTAATCAGGTCGCTACATTCGCTCGAACTGATTCGCTGAAATCAAAACAGGGGCGATGATAGGTGAGCACCGCCAATGAGATTACTGTTTGCGCATTAGCTCCGCCCACTACAGGAGAACCCGGCAACCCGAATATCGTTTACGCGTAGCTCGTCAATTCCGCATGTTATAAAGACCCGCCGGACACGAAAACAACCCGCGGCAAACGCGGACTTGGCAACATAGCAGCGTACAACATGATGCTTTCTCTGAAGACCGCTTAGATGTGTTTGACTTAAAGCAGCGCAGCTAGACCGATCGGTGTGTCATCAAAGTACTGCGAGTGCTATAAGAGTCGTCTCCTAATGCTTTCTCTCGCCGTACTTGGATGTCATACAATCGTCATACATTACTCTTAAAAATGTAAATGATAATAAAGACACGGTGTGAGAGGAATGTTCTGCAGGAACTTTTATCACAGTCATGTTTTACTGTCATTTCTTTATCCTGTAAAAGGCGGTTATGGAGCATCTCATATTCATATTCAGACAATTACATGCTGTTATCCCTTTAAAGTTCCTACTCTCATAAAATATACACACTGCATGTTGACTTTTAAACCTTAAATTAACTTTCAACAACAGATAATTCAGTGCAATGGATATGTTTGCGGACGCAATGGACGGATGTTTTGAGGACGCGCACGCATCTGTCACAGCGCCTGACAGGGCAAGCCTTTACACTAATGCATTAACTTAAAGCTCAAAATAAAGAATTATCATGCAAAATGGATCACGTACTTCTCCGCAGCATCTCATTCTGTTTCCTACACTATTTTGAGATGCATTTTGTCCATAGAAATACGTTATTTAGAGCTGTAATTTGAGCAACCGGCTGAAGTTGGACGTGCACTGTGGGCGGACCCGACTAATCGATTATGAGAAACGTTGTCGATGATTTTCATAATCGATAATAATCGATTTTATCGATTCGTTGTTGCAGCCCTAAACAAAAGACACACGAAAGACAACGGATCAGCACAGGACTGCAGACACAAGGAGAACTATATAGGGAGACAAACGAGGGTAACGAGGGAGACACAGCTGGAGCCACTGAAACAATGATTAAGTAACAAGATGGGAGGGGACAGACAATCGACATGGGAGCACATGGCACAAACAAACAACAAGCCATGTGCTCTACACACAGAGACATCTGGTGGCCAGCCTGGGCACACCAGCAGGACCGTGACAATATGTTGTGTTTTTTCTGTTAACATTCTCGTTATAGTGTCTAAACCAGTACAGTACGGACTTTCCTCCATTTCATCCGTTCTCTTTTTTTCAGTCACTCCTGACACTTTGCTACATACAGGGATTGTGTACGTTAGTCCTAGCAGCCCGTAAAGCAAAACTTTTATTCAAATTCTGAATTGTTTACAGCCTGTAAATAGTGCTTCTATATAATCACTAAAAAGCTGTCACTCACTTAAATTTATTGCAATCTCACAATGTTCCAAACAACAACATACCCACTAAATTACTGAAAGAGTTGTTACCTGTAGCAGAAGAAACGCTTTCCAATATTATTAACTCCTTGCTAACTTTATGTCATGTTCCAAAACCATTCATGCTGGAATAGTCAACTAAGAAAGATGATGTGTAACTTTAAAAATGAAGGAGAGAGAAGGTAGTGAATGATCTCCGGGTTGGCTAAATACATGAGATAGATATGCATTTAAGTGCTCTAGATGAGGTAAAAGTTTGTGAACAAACTATGTTAGCCTAGTCTAGAAAGCCTATAGTCTAAAAGTTTAAAATAGGATAATAACAATCTCTGGAGTTCCAGAGATCCGAGAGTTTGTAACATAAGTGTAATTTTTCGTGTAACATGACAACATGTTTTAATCATATTTTTACGCGACAGTTGTGTAGTTTTAGGGGATTTATTGTATTTTTTGTTTGAATTGGCAAATTTAGTAATGTTTGTATAGGACTATTACTGGACTTATCAAACAAGTAATATTAATGTAAATTTCACTTTAAAGATGTATGTTTCTCAGTAGGCTATAATTCATGGCGAAAACATTAGAATGGTCTAGTAGAACACTGCTGCATCTACTGGAAATAGAACAAGTTTAACATTTATTTTGAAGATTAAACTGTAGCCTAATGTATGCTGATTCAGTTTTGTGCAGGAATACCAGATGTGATTATTCTTAATGTTTAATTTAGTTTAATTGTGTTAAATGTATTGTTCATTGTTAGTTCAAGTTAGGTAATATTCACTAATGTGAGGCAAGGGGCACCAGGAAAAATCGTGCCTAGGGCAGCAAATTGGCCAGGACCGGCCCTGGTGGGTAGCATGTTGTTAATCATTTTATGGAAACAAAATACCTCAATATCTCCAGCTGACAGTTTGGATTCTTCAGTCCATCAGAAAGCAGCTTCACTCCTGAATCCTGCAGGTCATTGTTACTCAGGTCCAGCTCTCTCAGACGGGAGTTTGAGGATTTTAGAACTGATGACAAACTCTCACAAGACTGAGCAGTGAGATTACATATGGAAAACCTGAATGAGAAAAACAGTAATTGCACACACAATAAATCTTAGCAATGTGATTTTTAATGATTAATTAAAAAAAATATTTGAAAGTATTTGAAATCAGACCTCAGTATCTCCAGCTGACAGTTTGGATTCTTCAGTCCTTCAGAAAGCAGCTTCACTCCTGAATCCTGCAGGTCATTGTTACTCAGGTCCAGCTCTCTCAGACAGGAATTTGAGGATTGTAGAGCTGATGACAAACTCTCACAAGACTGAGCAGTGAGATTACAACCATATAGCCTGTGAAGAGAAAAAAATAAAACAGCCATATTAATGTGTTTATCAGGTTTATAATCTGGACTGCACGTTTGTCCTAAATACAACATAAACAACATGCTCCGGGAAAACTTTGCAGTTTTTCGTATGTTTGATTTTTTTTTTTTTTTTTTTTTGCGTGTTAGATGTTGTTAGTATAACTGTCTACGATAGAGACACGCTTTTAAACATTGGTTCCTCCGTCGCGCAATGCAAACCGGACTTTGAGTTTTTGAATGCCGGTGGATTGTTCACAGACACCGCATCAGAGCCCTTTGTCTGGGTCGCGCAATCGAGGAAACGCCGCCAACGCCGAAAAAGAGGAAAAAGAGCTGGCGTTCTCGTCAGACTGAGACGCCGTGCTTTCCGACATCCTCTGGATAACAAACTGTGAACTGCGGGCGAGCATCTCATACCAACGAGAAACAAGGGACTGCTGTGTTATTTGCCTCACAGAAACCTGGATGTCTGCTATGGTTCCAGACCCAGCCATCGAGCTCACGGGCTTCTCCGTGCACCGCTCGGATAGGACGAAAGAGCTCACAGGGAAAAGCAGAGGTGGGGGTGTTTGTTTCTATATTAACAACTTGTGGTGTGATGAAAGGAACATACACTCTATTAAATCCTTCTGCTCCCCTGATCTGGAATTTCATATGCTTCTGTGTCGACCATTCTGGCTACCGAGGGAATTTACAGCGATCACAATCACGGCTGTTTATATACCCCCCCAAGCCAACACAGACCAGGCACTCAGGGAACTGTACAATAGCTCCAAACAATAGCTCCAAAATACTTTCAACATGTCACCATCAACACACATGGAGATCGTATACTCGACCATTGTTACACTTCTTTCCAGGACGCATACAAATCCCTCCCCCGCCCACCTTTCGGCAAATCGGATCACATATGCCTAATCTGTTGCACCCTTGCACAACTATCTGATAAGCTCGTCAGAGAACACATCTGCTCTGTGCTGCCTGCTTCACTGGACCCACTACAATTTGCATACCGCAGTAACCGTTCCACAGACGATGCTATTGCCTTCACCCTGCACACTGCTATCTCCCACCTGGAAAATAAGAACACCTATGTGAGGATGCTGTTCGTGGATTATAGTTCGGCATTTAACACCATAGTGCCTGCCACACTGGTTGCGAAGCTCCAGACTCTGGGACTGAACAGATCTCTGTGCAGCTTGATCCTGGACTTCCTGACAGGCAGAAGTCAGGTGGTCAGAATGGGCAACAACACCTCATCTCCCCTGATCCTCAACACTGGTGCACTGCAGGGCTGCGTCCTCAGCCCACTCCTGTACTCCCTGTACACACATGACTGTGCAGCTACACACAGCTCCAATGTCATCGTTAAATTTGCTGATGACACAACGGTGATAGGCCTGATCACCGACAACGATGAGATGGCCTACAGAGAGGAGGTGAGTACCCTGACTAAATGGTGTCAGGAGAACCACCTCTCACTCAACATCGACAAGACCAAGGAGCTGGTGGTGGATTACAGGAGACAGAGCAGAGAACACACACCCATCACCATCGACAAGACACCTGTGGAGCGGGTGAGCAGCTTTAAGTTCCTTGGCGTTCACATCACTGAGGATCTCACATGGTCTGCTCACACAGATGCAGTGCTGAAGAAGGCACATCAGCGTCTCTTCTTCCTGAGACGGCTGAGGAAGTTTGGAACGAGCCCCAGCATCCTCAGATCCTTCTACACCTGCACTGTGGAGAGCATCCTGACTGGCTGCATCACCGCCTGGTTTGGAAACAGCACCGCTGGCAACCGCAGGGCTCTGCAAAGGGTCGTGCGAACTGCCCGCCACATTGTTAGAGGTGAGCTTCCCTCCAGGACATCTACACCAGGCGGTGTACAAGGAAAGCCCGGAGGATTATCAAAGACTCCAGCCACCCGTCCCACAGACTGCTCTCTCTGCTGCCCTCAGGAGACGTCTCCGCAGCATCCGATCCCGCACTAGCCGACTGAGGGACAGCTTTTTCCCTCAGGCTATCAGGCTAATGAACAGTCAGAAATAACTCACCACATCACACTCCTCTCACACAACATGCCATGCACTGCACTTTAACACAGTTCTACCGGACTACACGCACACACTGCACTAACACATCTGCTATCACTGGACACCATACAAAAGCACATCCACGACACTGCATATGCATAATCAGTTGCACCTTTGCATAACTATCTGCTGCTCAACCAATCTGCTGTAATTTATAATTTGTTGCACCTTCACATTATTACTATGTATAGATTACATAATGTATAGATAGTGTACATAATGTAGATGTGTACATACGGTGTATAATGTGTAGTTGATAACTAAGTATGTCTTTATAGTACACTATGTGTACTGATTATATGTATGTGTATTTTGCACATTGTCTTCTGTACAGTCTGTAAATATGTACTGTCCATATGTAAATTGTTGTTTTTTGCACTGTCTGGAGCACGCTCGTAAGAATTTCACTCACCAAGGCACTTGTGATTTGATTTGATTTGATTTGATAAACATTAAAATAGTAGACATTAAAAAGTCATTAAAAGGGTATTAGTAAAAGAAATAAGCACAAATATCAGAGCTTGTCAAAAAATCTCCAAGATCCAAAAATTCCTCAGGATCAACTCCTGAGTGTTAAATTTGCAGCAAATCAAACTGACTCATGAACAATTTGATCCAGTTCAACTCACTGACTCTGAATCTGGTCACAGCCAGAGCATGTGAGCGGAGTGGAGCTCGCGGGGAGCGTAGCGGTCTTATTTCCTTCAGAGCAGAGAGCACCTTTCTGAAGATCCCGCTCCGCTCGCTCAACCAAGAACGCCCTTTGGCAATTTGCTGGTTTGAGAATCTGTGGAAAAGGCTGAGCAATAGTTTATCTAAGCTCATATTTCTAAAAGTACATTCTAAAATCCTGTGAAGATTGACAGACATTTTAATAGACCGCATTTCCCCACAGTTTAGGTCTATTTTAATCTTAGAAAGTGTATTTATTTTATTTACACTACAAAATAATTATTTGTTAAGTGCATTTCAACTTGTGTGTGCTTTCATGGGCCTGATAAGCAAGGTGTATTTTGTGAAATTCTATAACTGCATTTCATCTTGTGTGTGTGTTTTGAATGTTCTTTTGCACAATAACTGAAGCGGTGTTTTCATGGAAAAGTATAGTTTAATTTTTTTTTTTACGAAGGTTTGTCAAGTGGCTTCAAAAACAAGACACGTTTTTAAATTGTTCTCGTTCTCAACCTGGCAAAGACTGAGCTTCTTGTCTTCCCTGCAACTCCAACTCTACAGCATGATTTCACGATTCAGTTAGGTTCGTCAACAATTACCCCATCAGCTTCGGTCAGAAATCTTGGTGTAATCTTGATGACCAGCTGACCTTCAAAGAGCACATTGCAAAGACTGCTCGATCTTGCAGGTTTGCACTACACAACATCAGAAAGATCAGGCCCTTTCTGACAGAGCATGCTGCACAACTTCTTGTCCAGGCCCTTGTCATTTCTAGACTGGACTACTGCAATGCTCTTCTAGCTGGACTTCCATCAAACACAATCAAACCTTTACAAATGATTCAGAATGCAGCGGCACGACTGGTCTTCAACGAGCCCAAGAGAGCCCATGTTACACCTCTCTTTGTCTCCTTGCACTGGCTACCAGTTGCAGCTCGCATCCAGTTCAAGACACTGATGCTTGCATATAGAACAATCACAGGCTCAGCACCCACCTACTTCCACTCACTATTACGAACTTACATCCCTCCAGAAGCCTGAGATCTGCTAGTGAGCGACGCCGTGGTACCATCACAGAGAGGCTCAAAATCACTCTCCAGAACATTCTCTTTCACCGTTCCTGGCCGGTGGAATGATATTCCCACCCCCATCCGGAATGCTGGATCCCTGTCAATTTTCAAGCAACAACTGAAAACTCATCTCTTTCAACTCTACTTGACTATATAAAAAAAAAAAAAAAAAAAAAAAAACTCTTTCACTTTTTCAAAATCTTCATCTTTCTCTTTATCTTTCTCTCCTTCCCTTGCTAGCTTGTACTTATTTGAACAAGGCCTGAGACTTGGTGTTATTAGCACTTCCTCTGTATGTTTGCCTCTTCAAGATTAATCGCTTTATGTACTCCCCAATTGTAAGTCGCTTTGGATAAAAGCGTCTGCTAAATGACTAAATGTAAATGTAAATTAATAATTTGAATTTAATACATTTAAATTGATACAATTCTACAAGCTGAACGTCACCCTGAAACATAACCGTTACTTATCGGACTGTTGCTTTAATTTATAAAAATATTTTCAATAATCTCATTTTAAACGGAAAACAAACATTTAATGTGAGAGCATGATCTGAGCGGGATTTGGTGTACCGGTGAGCATGAGCGGAACATTAGCGGAGTGTTTGCTTTTGCCCTGAGCGAATGAGCAGAGCGCATGCACATAAAGCAGAATATTGAGCTGAGCATCACACCGCTCCGCTTCACTCACATGCTCTGGTCACAGCGGTTCATGATATCAACACACTAAATATATCCTACTTAAATGAGGCAAGTAATATAATATAAAAATTGATATAACCATGTGCAGAGAATTTGATTGACGAAGCAAAAATAGAGCTACTATAATAAATGCATAAAGAAAGGGAACATGTTTTAAATTAACATTAAATTATAAATTGAAACAAACGGTTCAAAAGAATCACTTAAAGAAATGTAGGTATTATTTCATTATTTCAATTATTCCATAATTGGAAAACTGCATTACAAAATTCCAGGTTTTCTTGGATGCTTGGAAAACCTGATTGCTTTCTCATCAGGTTTTTGAGTAGACATTGCCTGCCTTGTGTCCTTGGAGAAGAATCACTGATACATTCATTCTACAATATAAATGGGAAAATCTGCTAGCTATAGTTATAAAACGCTGAATTATCCACATATTGTAACACAGTGAATGTCAAACCTCAGTATGTTCAGCTGACAGTGTGAACTCTTCAGTCCATCATACAGCAGCTTCACTCCTGAATCCTGCAGGTGATTGCCACCCAGGTCCAGCTCTGTCAGATTAGAGTTTGATGATTGGAGAGCTGAAGATACAGTTTCACAGCATGTTTCATCAAAACCACAGCCGTCAAATCTGCCAAAACAGAAGGTTATGCTGATCATTTTCTGATGTTCAGTGTTTCTGCAATAATTTATTGTACCCTTCATAATAAGAAAAACGAGATATTTTGCATAATATTTTGACATTTAATTGTTTAGTGATGTAGAATAAAACATTTGATCAAACAGCAGTCAGTGAAATTACTCACAGGGCTTTTTTACAGCATCTCACAGCTGGAACGAGTCTTGTAAAGTCTGCTTGTTCTGAAGTGTATCTCTTTGGGTTGAACTCATCCAGCACCTTCTCTGACATCAGCATTACTGTGGTCAGCACGGTGCACATTGAAGATGAGATGACTCTTCCTGGATGTGCATCTGAACTGAGGTATCTCTGGAGTTCCTCATATAATGAATGATCCTTGAGCTCAAGCAAGCAGTAGAATAGGTTGACCGAAGCTTCATCTGAGATATAGTTGTTTTGAACTTGTTTAATGTATTGAGTTGTTTGTCTGATGCTCTCTGTGGTGTCTTCAGTGTGTGCGATCAGACCTTGGAGCAGCTTTTGACTGGATTCCAGTGTAATGCCCATCAGAAACCGCAGGAACAGGTCCAGATATCCTCTCTTACTCTTCATGGCTTTATCAACAGCATTCTGCAGTAGCTCCTGCAATGTGATAATTTTTTTTGGCTTATTGAAGAAAAACTGAAGCTCCTGCATGTTCTTGTTCAGGTAACAGAGGAACACATGCACTGCAGCGAGAAACTCTTGAACACTCAGATGCACAAAGCAGAAAACCTTCTTCTCATGAAATATATTTTCCTTCTTAAAGATCTCAGCGATCATTCCTGTGAACTCAGTGTCTTTACTCACATCAATACCACATGCTTCCAGATCTTCCTCATAGAACACAATGTTTTCCTTCTTCAGCTGTTCAAACGCTAGGTTGGCTAGCTTCAAAATCATCTCTCTATTTGAATGTAAGAGCTTTATACGTTGTCTTTCGGTCTTTTCATCGTACTTCTGGTTCTTCATGTTCATCTGTATCAGCAGGAAGTGGATGTACATTTCAGTGAGTGTTGTGGTGATGCTCTCTTCACTGTTCTGGATGAGAATATCCTGAAGTACTGTGGCTGTGATCCAGCAGAACACAGGAATGTGGCACATGATGTAGAGACTACGAGACTTCTTAATGTGTGAGATGATTCTTTCAGCCAGAGTCTTATCTGTGATTCTCTTTCCGAAGTAATGCTCCTTCTGTGTGTCAGTGAATCCTCGCACCTCTGTAAACAAACCCACATACTGAGGAGGGATCTGATTGGCTGCTGCTGGTCGTGAGGTCACCCAGACCAGAGCTGATGGAAGCAGAGTCCCTTTGACCAGATTTGTGAACAGCACATCTACAGATGATCTTTCTTCAACATCATTCAATGTTTTGCCTTTAAAATGTAAAGGCAGGTGACTCTCATCAAGTCCATCAAATATAAAGGCAAGTTTGCATTTCTTATATAACTTAGATTTTTCCAGATTCTTCAATTCAGCATAAAATTTCAGCAGAAACTCATGGAGATTGAACTCTTCGTCTTTAATCACATTGATCTCTCTGAATGGAAGCAGGAACACACAGTCTATATCCTGATTGGCTTCTCCTTCTGCCCAGTCCAGGATGAACTTGTGCACAGAGACAGTTTTTCCAATGCCAGCAACTCCCTTGGTCAGCACAATCTTCTTCTCATTGTTTTTCCTTAATAATGTAAATATATCATTGCAGTTGATTGGTTTATTCTGCAGTTTTTTTCTTTCTTGAAAGCCTCATCGATCTTCAGAATCTCATGTACCTGATGAACCTCCTTCATATCTCCCTCTGTGATGAAGAGCTCTGTGTAAACAGCCTTGAGATGTGCTTCATTTACTTCTTTGCCCTCAAAAATACATTCTGCTTTCTTCTTCATGTTAGATTTGTGAGTTTCCAAGATTTTTTTCAGAATCAAATCTGCTGTTTTAAAAGATGATTAAGTTAATAAAACATAAGGGAAAAGCAAAACAAGATTTCATTTTTTTAAAGACACATGATAAAGCTTTTACATCAGCATGATTTCTTCAGAATTTATTAAACATAGTAAATAAATTATTTTTTAAAGTAACACCACAGACTTTAAATATACAAAGATGGTGCACATATAATACTTGAATGGGAGAAAGTGTAATGCACAATATGGTGAAATAGTCCCGCTTCTGAATAAAAGAGCCGGTTGTTAATTTGTAAAGGCATGGCATCACTGCAGCTGCACTAAGAAGCGTCGGTTGTTATAGAAATAGTCAGCATCCCGAGACACTCTTAGGACTGTGTATGTGCAATGACTGGTCTAGCCTGAGAAATACGCTTTTTAATGACATTTGAGCATAAGAAAAAAGTCTTATGAGACACTTGTCAGATTTCATTGTTGAATTTAAATGTAACAGCTTTGGAGAATTCAATGTTTCCCCATTCGAAGAGATAGGAGCTGCACTTTCATGACTGAAATAGCTTCTTGAGAGGCGTTTCAAAGAAGGTCATCGAGTGAAATGACTTGCCTTAAAGGGATTTTGGTAATACAGTTTTGAGGTTTTTGATTTAAACAATTCACTAAATTTGTCATGTCTCGTGGATTTATGCAGTCAAATCAAGTCATCCAGGTATATGTACTTTTATTCAGTGTGTAATTTGTAAACTCAGTACAGAGGACAGGGCTTCGGGAACAGCTGGCAGTGAATGCACAGTTTCTGTGTATATAAGGTATATTGGTGTGGTCATTGCTGGTCACATACGGTGGTTGGCTGAAGTTTTTGGCTGTTGAGGAGGTCAGTCTAGTTAGATCTGGTGATAAAGTACAACACCTCTCACATTTCATCTCTGTTCTAATATTAATAATGCTCCCAACCCTGATCTGCCCGACATTATGAACAATGCCATTGCATAGAGGTGTTTTTTATTAATTGCCATTGATAATCTTACACTAACTGGGATTTATACAGTGACAATTATAGGAAAAAAACATAGTTAGGAATATGACTGATAAAACTGTACCTTGTTTTTCGGTGTGTTTCTCTGCCGGTTTTTTTCTTGGCTCTGTGAAGAGAGAGAAAAAGGACAGAAGTAAAAAAATGTGTGACAATAATATAAAGATACATGAAATAAATTAATGTAAAGTATGTCTGTGTAAGAACAATATGACCATAAATGAACTGTGAGATTCAGAGGTCTCTCACAGGCTGTTATTCTCCTCCTGGGTGTATCATGAGTCACCATTCACTTACCTTATGTTCAGTCACCATAGAGAACATGTGTGAGTGAAGAAATGTCACAGCCTCCTTTGTATTTTTATAAGACGTTTTTTTTTCAAGTGATGTATGTTTATGGTCCTTTTATTCCTACCTGCTGTGTTATTGTTTTTTTTTTGTTCAAGGTTATATTCCATATTTGTTATTTACAACTGTTATCAATTAAAAATTATTCCTTTTATGGTTTTATATTTGTATGCTCTCTGGGAGACAACTTTCTATGCAAAATATAAAATGTGTAAACGGCTCAATAAAGATTGAAGATTTAGGACATGACTCTGTTTGTGTGACAATTCTTCACACATCCATGCAGACCATTGATGACTGAGAAACAATCGTTACTGAACTGACGAGGGAGAGAAATCTAATTCTTACATGAACTTTAATAGGAACAGGGTTCACGATCACTCAGCATTATTACACTAACTGCTAATAAGCTGTGTGTCTCAGTGAGCAGAGTAACAGTAACAGTACCGTGTCCTGCAGCATTGCTGATAATGGTCACTGGGCCTGTGATGGTGTTTCCAGTGAATACAGGAGCTATTACAGTTCCTTCCGTCTCAGCTTTCACATCAACACTGATCATATGAGCTGGAATACAGACAGAGAGATTCATTACATTTCCTAAATGACAACTTTAACATTACTGATATTCTGTTCTTCATTACCTTGTTTCAATTTTTCTTCTTCCTGTGTGTCACAATGCTGCTCACCAGATGCCATCGTCCTTCACCAAATCACTGCTGTTGGACTGGAAGAAAAAGGTTTTTAATCGCTCTACTGTTACCAGACACTTTCCTGAAATACATATGCAACTATTTGAAAATAAACAAGTAAATAAAATATAGCAGCAGTTATTAAACTAAAAATGTTGGGTTTTGTTCACTAAGAATCATGTAAAATAATGGTAAAATAATAGCAAGAATATGATAACTTCTCACACTAAATGCCTGACTAATAACAATGTATTTAACACCATTGTCCCGTTCAATTTTATTGTATCATTATTATATCAAATCTATGGCACTTATTGTCTTCTCACTGCATCTAAAACAGTGTGTCCACAGAGAAGGGTTCAATCATTTATATGCTGAAAAATGATGAAAAAGAGCTTCTTTTATCAAAAGCAACACTTAATAATGTATCATATCAAAGCAAGGTTGTTTTCCAGGGACATGCATGTTTCATAAGGTTTCAAGGTTGTGTTCCCACTTTTTGTCAACACAGATTTCAGTCAGAAATTCATTAAAATATAATAAAATCAGGGAATATCAGGGGCAGCGGTCACTCTAAAGGACCCCCTTCCCACAATCCTCCTCTGCAGAGCACATCGCTGTCAGACAGACTCTGGTCAGTTTATAGTTTTGAATATTTTAAATCTTAATGTTAATATTTCCTGGTCACATCCATGATATGTCAACACCATCTTCCAATTTCTGAGGAAATGACTTTGAAATATTTAGATAATTGTATTCTCCTGAAGCAGGATCCATTAGTATCAAGCATCAACAGAACAATAAAATGGCTACTACATGAACTCCATTTGTTTTGTGAAAGAAACGCCTAATGTCAACACCGTCAGATGTTTCTGTCTGACGAGCCAATGATGGAGTTGACATTCAATGTGAAGTCATCATCATATTTTTGTGGTTTTCAAGTCATTTTCAAGTATATTAAATATAAAATAGTGTTTCTTATTATATATAAATACTAAATATACAGCAGATATTGCTTTTTTGGATTGACAGTCATCACTTCTAGCAGAGTTAGGATTGACAACATAAGATTCAGGGAACACACAACACTGGATAAAACATATCTATAGTTAATACAGTTTGTTTGTATTCTGATCATATGTGTTCTGATCATTTTTTGGATTATTTTATTTGTTCATATAACTGTTTTTACCATAGCAGATGCATAGCAGACAAACTGTTCTGAGATGAGAGAAAATAGATCATCTGTGTTCCAATGATATATCAAAATACTTCAATATGAATCTTGAATTAAAGCTTTATAAACACTAACGTACTCACTGTTTGTTTTAATACAGTAATTGATTGATTCAATGTATTAGATAGTTAAAATGACTACAAATTCAGGTTTTTGTCACCTCCGTCAGATTTTGATAATATTTGATTAAACAATCACATTACAGTCTTGATGTTGTTGAATTTCTGTCACTCAATCGCCGTTTATGGATAATAAAATGTTTCAAAAAGGCAGTGACTTCTCTTATAAAACTACATTTATTTGGTGTAAAAAAGTGTTCAATCCAAAACTATTGTTTAGTGTAAAACATGTTGAAGATTAGCTGTCTACTCATTAAATAAGCTTTTTTCTTCTAAAAAGCAGTTTATTCAGCAAAGTGAAGCCTCTCCTCTATTGACATCCATTAAAAAAACGGCCTCTGGTCTGCTTTGCCACGTACTGCCGGACCAAAAGCGTTAGCTTTAGTCATTACGCTTTTTCAGCTAAAGATTGCAGGCTTGTCTTCTAGTGGCTTTATTGTGGTTTCCGGTATAGCAGTAGTGCTGTTGCTGTCATGTTGAGGAAACGCTGTAAGTTTCTACGCAAGAGCAAAAGCACTTTATTTGGCAGCTGCTTCTGCCAGTCATTGACTGCTTTTTAAAAAACGATATTTAACCATTATTTCCATTAATGGCACACATTCCATTAATGTCACTGTTTTTTATGGGTTTTTTACAGTTTGACCAAGAGTGGATCCTGAAGCAAGTCTAATGGCTCGTTTCCACTGAGCAGTACAGTACGGTACACAATTATGTACGTTTCCATTGTCAGAAGTTATGAATGGTACCAAAATAGCGAACCGTACCATACCACTTTTTTGGTACCCTTTCGTTGGGGTACCTAGCACTGCAAATGGTACCAAAAGGGTGGAGCTAAACTCACTGGAGGATGCTGATTGGTTTACTAGAATCGTCACATGTGCGTAATACAAGGAGCTTCTCCTTCACTCGTTCCGCTCTGCTTATTACATCAGAGTGCGCAAACACAAAAAATTTAACAGTGTATTTTATACTTTCATATTTTCACACTGACAATAACCGTTTCTCAATATGCGTTCTTGTGGACTTGAAACATCATTGCCCAAAAACCTGCGTAATTTTCTAAATATTACTGTTATTCTGCCATGAAATGTAGTTTTAAGAGTTTTTCGGAAGAGAATGTAGTTGTTTAAAACTCAAATCTGCAGTTTATTTATAAAGATATAGCGTCTATTTGTAAATTTGCTCTGCTGATTTCGGAGCTACAGGTGATCCCCGGACGCTCGGTGCTCGTGTATCCGCCTCAAGCAGCCTCACGCACGGCTAGTCCTTCGACATTAGCCGCTGGCTCTGATGTCTCTGTAGTGATTAAACGAGAATCAATTCGTTTTGGGTATATTTAACAGGGGACTCAGGGAGGATCGGGAGCCTCGGGCGGCCACGGCGGATCGGGAGCCTCGGGCGGCCACGACAGATCGGGAGCCTCGGGTGGCCATGACGGATCGGGAGCCTCGGGTGACCATGGCGGATCGGGAGCTTCGGGTGACCATGGCGGATCTGGGGACTCGGACGGCCATGGCGGATCGGGTATATGCCCCCCCCAAAATCCTTTTAGGTGGCTCGCCGGCCAGGGAATACCCAGTAAGGGCCAGCGGAGATGAAGGTGAGCTGGACGGGACCAGCGGAGATGAAGGGAACTGGGCGGGGCCAGCGGAGACGAAGGCAAGCTGGACGAGACCAACTCTCGGGGGTGCTCGGAAAGCGCTGATTCTCTGGGGCGCTGGCGAGGAGCAGGCACCGGGGGGCGCTCGGGCAGAGCGGAACTGGATGGAAGCAGCGCAGAGGAAGGTGAGCTGAACAGGATCAGCGGAGGCATCGGTGAGCTGGACGGGGCCAGCGGAGGCATCGGTGAGCTGGACGGAACCAGCGGGGGCATCGGTGAGCTGGACGGAACCAGCGGAGGCATCGGTGAGCTGGCAGGGACCAGCGGAGGCATCGGTGAACTGGCAGGGACCAGCGGAGGCATCGGTGAGCTGGCAGGGACCAGCGGAGGCATCGGTGAGCTGGACGGAACCAGCGGAGGCATCGGTGAGCTGGACGGGACCAGCGGAGGCATCGGTGAGCTGGACGGAACCAGCGGAGGCATCGGTGAACTGGACGGGACCAGCGGAGGCATCGATGAGCTGGATGGGATCAGCGGAAGCATCTCCATCATTGCGGGCGGGAGCAGGCTGATGATTCCCGGCCATCCCTCGCGGGGAACCAAAATCAGCCGCCGCCTCATCTTGGGTTCTTTTTGGGTGGATTATTCTGTCGCGATTCAGTCCAGGAGGTTGCACGGAAGAGCCAGGAAACACGGAACGAGGAGACGAAGAACTTCTTTTTAAACATTTACTTATAACACGGAGATAACACGGACAGGTACAAACACTCAGGACGTAAAACATTAACAATAATCCACCCGAAACATGGGGCAGAACAGACTATATGAAGGGGAACATAACTGGAAACACCTGGGACGAAATCAAGACACAAATGGAGACTAATTAAATAATGATGACAGGAAAAAACAAATATGGGCAGGGAAACACAAGACAGAGGGAGACAGACTGTGACAGTCATGAATCTATTATTTATTCCTGGTCATAACATTTTGACTGAGCACAAAGTTTAACTTTATATTTATTTTGAACTTTACCGTAGTAACTTGCAGCGCTGACTTTGTGGCAAACGTTTGACTGTGAATTGTTTGCTTTTGTCTTTATTTCCTCTTATACTTTAATAATGGCTATTATTGTTCATTAAAATGGACATAAAAGAGGCAGAGTTGTGCATATTGTTGATCGCTACTCTCCAGCATACACCACACCTATCAATTAAACCTGTACCGTACTGCTCAGTGGAAACAAGGCACTAACTCCTCACAGCTTTAAAAACAAATGACAATGTCTTAAACTGGATAATAGAATTAACCTATTAATTAATTCATTATTTCAGTTGTGTCTTTATGTCCACAAGGCAGTCCAGAAAAGATACTGTTTGTTTTCAACAAAGAATTCAATTCAATTAATTTAACAGATTTTATTTGCCAGTACTAAAACTAAAGTATTAACTAAAACTAGTATTGTTACAGTCTTACCAGCAGAGTGTGTAGATCTGAATCAAAAGTGAAACTGTACTGCTGTTTTTCCTCTTCCTGGACTGAAAATAGAATAAAATCCGTTTGTTACAAAACTGTTTCTTTACTGGATCAAGAAACATTACACTTAGTGAATAAAGCATCTTTACTTGTTTCTGTGCTCTGCTTGTTTTAATCCAAACTTTGTCTAAAGTAAATGTGTGTGCAGTTGTAAAGGAATCTCTGAAGTTAGGATGAATGCTAGAAGTCTGACAGGAGACACGATTGTTCATCTGATCTGTTCAATCTGCCACTTTATATTATCCAGCATTGTACAGTGATTAGGATAACAGAGGTGATAACATGTGGTTTAGTCTGAAACAAATAAGATATCACAATCCGTCTGAATACAGTAAACTTAAACATTCACCACAGTATACATCTTCTCCACTATTAAATATAGCGTGATAAATGGCACTAAACATGTAAATAACACGCACATTACTGATGTTACGCTTCGAGTAATGAAACTTTCTCTGATACAGCTGTAAAACCTTCCCTGCTTCAGAATGCTTCACTAGCAATGAAATATTATCACAATATGACAGATAAATAAAGATCTATGAACTTACACTCATGCACCACTCTTAGAAGATCAAACTGAAAGTGAACTTAACCCGGCTGACAGACTGTGGTTAGTGTCAGAGCAGTTGGTGTGTCTAATACTCGATACTGATTGGCTGGTGCCAGGTGCACATCATGGTGTCAGGACAACTGTCTCGCTCTGAAAGTGAGCAAAACTAAAGAGCTGATCGTGGACTTCAGGAAGAGACAGCAGCAGCCCTACACCCCTCTTATGATCAGTGGGACCCCTGTGGAGAGGGTGAGTAGCTTCAAGTACCTCGGTGTAAACATCTCTGAGGACCTGACATGGACTACACACATTCAGACTCAGGTTAAGAAAGCCAGGCAAAGACTGTACCATCTGTGACAGAGGAAATTCAGGGTCTCACCAACAATCCTGAAAACTTTCTATTCAGGGGCCATAGAAAGTGTACTGACTCAGTGCATCTCAGTGTGATATGGTAACTCATTAAATCAGGACTGCAAAGCTCTACAGAGAGTCGTGCGCTTTGCTGAGCACATCTCAGGGTCTGCTCTCCCCTCTCTGCAGGACATCTACCTCAAACGCTGCAAAAGCAGAGCTGCTAAAATCATCAAGGACTCAAATCACCCCGGTAACCATCTTTTCTGTTTACTGCCATCTGGCAAGCGCTTCAGGAGCATGATGGCAAAAACTGAGAGACTGAGGAGGAGCTTCTTCCCTCAGGCCATCAGGCTCCTTAACACAAACCCAGTTTCATAAGCACTTACAAAACTCATTATTAACTGTAAAACATTCATATTCTCATCATCCGTATTGCTCCTATGTGTACATACCCGGTACAACCCGTTTGCACAGCCCCCTTGCACATTCCTCTTGTTCATATTACTATTTATTAAGTCCCAATATACTGTTTTTGCACATCTTATTTGTTGTGCACTTTTTATTCTAGTGCACATTTGACTCTTTCTCTTTTTTTACCTATATATATGCTCTTGAGTTGTGTTACTTTTATATAATTTTTATTTTTATTCTTTTGCACTGTCCACTGAGCAGACCTGATTTGATTTACATTTCACTTCTGATTATACCCTGTATAATTTATTATGTGACAAATAAAGAAACCTTGAACCTTGAACCTTGGTGGTCGTTCAAACAGTTAGTTTACAGCTATAGTTCCAGTCAGTTTAATCACCTCTAAATTAATGAGCTGCCTTCACTGAAGCACAGAAACATTTATGCATTTAGCAGACGCTTTTATCCAAAGCGACTTACAGTGGATTCAGGTTATACATGTTTTTATCAGTATTTGTGTTGCCTGGGAATTGAACCCACAACTTTTGCGCTGCTAACGCAATGCTCTACCACTGAGCCACATGAACACAAAATATTTGTTTTTATGTACTACTACTAACAGTACTAAAATGTATTTGGATTTTTGTATAATATTAAATTATCATGTCTCATGCACTCACATGCTTGCATTTGTTTTTCTCTGCAGATAAGTTACTTGAACAGCTGATATCAGGGGCGAGCTAAAAAGGAGAGAATTATATAATTTAAAAGATGTATATTATTATATTATATTCGTTGTGGTGTTTCTGTGAAAAACTCTGTAAAAAAAACTCTAAACTCTGAAAAAAAATGTTCACATCTCACCCATCTAGAAACCCAAACCCGTGTACAAGAGAGTGTCCTTAACGTCATAAAGCCAGTAGAAGTGAGGAGAGTACTTACACAAATCAAAACTACAAGTATGTGTTTTAATTTTTACATACGTTTATTTACATTTAATGTGTGCAACTTTCATATTAGAAAAGTAACTGACCTTCCTTTCATGCATATAAGAAGGTGGATGGGGATAACGAGAACAAAATGGATGGAGATGGGGGTGGTTGCACTTGAACCAGTACCAACAGAATGCCATCAAAATGCCATTTGTCTTCAACAAAAGAAATGTTAAGTATAACTTTAAGTAATGTCTTAATAGGTACATTGGTAATTATAATAATTCAAGCTGAATTTGCTGCATGCTGGATTTGTCAAAGCTCTGCAAAGGGTCATGCGAACTGCCCGCCACGCCACATGAGCTTCCCTCCCTCCCTCCAGGACATCTACACCAGGCGGTGCATGAGGAAAGCCCGGAGGATTATCAATGACTCCAGCCACCCGTCCCACAGACTGTTCTCTCTGCTGCCCTCAGGGAGACGTCTCCGCAGCATCCGATCCCGCAGTGGCCGACTGAGGGACAGCTTTTTCCCTCAGGCTATCAGGCTAATGAACAGTCAAAACTAATACACCCTACAGCACACTCCAACTTAACAATATGCCATGCACTGAACTTTAACTTGAACTCTAACACAGTTCAACTGGACTACACACACACACACACACTGCACTAATACAACAACCTATAATCCGATAATCCGAATAATCCGATGCTTATTCATGACATTGCGTATCCGGCCTATGTAAATCTGCTGCACCTTCGCACATTATTGTGTGTATATATGTGTACATAATGTAGAATGTGTACATAGGGTGTAGAATGTGTATTGATAACTGCAAGTATGTATAATAGTACACTGTGTGTACTGAGTATATGTATGTGTATTCTGCACATTGTCTTCTGTAAAAGTCTGTAGTCTATATGTAAATTGTTTCTGCACTGTCTAGAGCATGCTTGTAATGGGGCCGACAAGATGAGAGGCATGCGGCTCCATGTGCAAGCTTGTATTGAGTGGCATGGTCAAAAACACAGACAGGGTCAAACAACTGGCAAACAGGTATATTGAGGGCAAGGCAGATGAGTACTCAAATAAACGGGTGTGGTCTTCAATCGGCGAACAATATCCAGAGGGCTTGACAAGAGGGGTAATCCAGGTACGAGGCAGGAGATCAGGAACCAGACAACAAGGCAACATGGAAAGACTAGACTAAAATGAGACACGGAAAACTAGAAGAGGCTCTGTAAAGCAGCTAACACTGGGAGAGTGAAAAACGCTTAACAATACAGGAGACTGAATACAAAAACGAAACACGGAAAGGCTTGGTAGTAGCTAACATTTGGAGAATGCTAAAAGCTAAACAATACTCGGCAGGGAGGAAGAGGAAATTAATGTCTTTTTTAAGGTGTGTAATGGCTCTCAGGGAAGAGTGTGATTGGAGACAGCTGTGTGATCAGTGCAGCTTGTGATTATGACAGTTGGGTGATCAGTGCAATGGGTTATGGGAAATGCAGTCCAGTATGAAGCAACAGTCTGTGTGGTGCAAGAGTCAATGAGATGGAAGGGCAACAAGATTCGTGACAACGCTCTCAAGAATTTCACTCACCAAGGCACATGTGCTGTGGTGATGTGACAAAAGTGATTTGATTTGATTTGATTTGTCATTCCCTCTGTTCCATAAATCCTCAGACCTGACTCCGTTAAAAACGCATCAGAAATTCTACAAGAATAAAACACATGTAAGTCCGGTATTTGAACTTCTTTGTAATTTGTTCACCCTTTCTTTGTTAATATTCATTCAAAGTATTTATGGTACTTTTTAAGTAATTAAAACAAATTAAATGTTGTTTATCTTAGTTTTTATGGCTAACTGTTGTAATTGTATCTTTCAGGTACCCTATCAATGCAGAATATGTGCAGGTTTTCTTCTTTGGAAATATTACCTACCTTAAGAATCTAGAAGGAAATGGCTGTGTAAGTTGCTTTATAGACTTTACCTTATTTGAAAAGTGTAAAGATAACTCAGAAGTTATAATGATCAGAAGTTTGTCATTTCTGTGTATATACATTTTTAGAATTGGAGGTTTTTCTTTTCATCTGATCTGTTTCTACCCTCTATGTTTGCAGTTGTGGTACCAGTTCCTCAAACACAAATTCAGAGCAAGGAGAATAATGCTGTCTGAAGAAACTCCAGGATCCTATCCCAGATCTATGTTAGGGGTAAGTGTATATCTAACCTGTCCTGAAGCCCCACTATTTAACTCCAAGACCAATAACTTATGATAACTATATTATAGGGATGTAACGATATCAAAAAGTCATGATACGATAATATCTAGATATGAAGTCCCTGATAAGACGAGTTGTCTTTAACCAGGTCTCATTGTTTCTTTCACAGAACAAACTGGACGCTAAACAGTCAGGTTTGTGGAGTGGCCATTCAACTAAGACTGCGGATTGCAAAAGCCGATTCCAAATCATCAGTCCTCATTCTGCTGGATCTGTCGGCTGCTTTTGACCCTGTTAATCATCAGATCCTCCTGACCCTCCTCTCATCACTGGACATCACTGGGATTCCACTTCGCTGGTTTGAATCCTATCTCACTGGTCGGTCTTTCAGGGTGCCCTGGGGAGGGGAGGTATCCAAAGCACATCAACTGGTCACTGGAGTTCCTCAGGGGTCAGTTCTTGGACCCCTCCTCTTCTCCACATACACTACATCACTGGGTCCATCATACAAGCACATGGTTTTTCCTACCATTTCTATGCTGATGACACACAGCTCTATCTCTCATTTCGACCAGATGACCCAACGCTAGCTGCACGGATCTCAGGCTGCCTGGCAGACATCTCGGCATGGATGAAAGAACATCACCTACAGCCCAACTTGGCAAAGACTGAGCTTCTTATCTTCCCTGCCACTCCAACTCTATAGCATGACTAAACGATTCAGTTAGGTTCAGCAACAATTACCCCATCAGCTTTGGTCAGAAATCTAATAAATTCAGTAATTTTTTACTTGCATCCATGCTGTTCAATCCTGTGTGTGTGTGTGTGTGTGTGTCTGTCTGTGTCTGTGTGTGTGTGTGTGTGTGTGTGTCTGTGTGTCTGCGTGTGTGTGTGTGTGTGTGTGTGGGCATGTTTATGTGGTTTATGAGGACACAAATTTGTATAATGACATGGGTATGACACAGGTATTACAAGGAGAAGGTGATTTATGAGGATATTTTCAGTGTCCCCATAATTTAAAATGCTTATAAATCATACAGTGTGCTTTTTTGGGGGGGGATGTAGAAATGCACAGTCTCCTGTGAGGGCTAAGTTTAGGTGTAGGGCAATAGCACATACAGTTTGTACAGTATAAAAACCATTACACCTATGGAGAGTCCCCGTAAACCATAAAAACCAACATGTGTGTGTGTGTGTGTGTGTGTGTGTGTGTGTGTGTGTGTGTGTGCGTGTGTGTGTGTGTGTGTGTGTGTGTGTGTGTGTGTGTGTTTATCATCAGCTTTCAGATGATGCATACATCGCAATTTCCCAAAACTGATACTTATTTTTTGTGCTACATGCAATCAATTTACACCGTGTATATCTGTATTTAGAATATTAGGATACAATATTGCACACATAACTGAAAAGCCTTTAAGCTTTGAGTTATTACTTGATGATAAAGTGCTGTGACAGATTGTTGGAGATGCATGCGTGTGCAGGGATCTTTGGGTTTCATGATTTAAAGGCGTTTTCATCTAGCTCTGGAATAACAGGATACTCACAGTTTAATACAAGAGCTCGTGATTTCATTCTTCTGCCGTCAGCATCATCATCCTCGTCCTGGAAGGGCTGCAGGCTCAGTGCCATGTCCAGCTCCTGAGTGCTCGTGTCTGTCTGCTCTGTGTCCAGGCTGAAGCGGCTGTGCTCCACGTCCTCATGGAGCCTCTGGTGCCGGTAGTTAAACAGAAGCTTGTACCACGACGGAGATTTGACGGCACACACGATGAGCGTGGAAGTGCTGAGGGTTAGAGCCACGACTCCGAGCAGGAAGTTCCAGCTGTGACTTCCTGTCTGTGTCTCGCCGTCTCTCGCCATCAGCCCTGAGAGAAACACAGAGTCCAGGCCTGTCACGAGAAGTGTTGAGCGATATATTGCCCCAGAAATAATTGCGATAAGCCATTTTATGACTCTTAATATCTGTCTCTGCAGCACAGAAGCAGTCATAAGCAGCACAGCTATATTTGTAGCAATACATTGTATGGATCAAAATTATACTTTTTCTTGTATGCCAAAAATCATTAGATATTAAGGTTATGTTCCATGAAGATATTTCAAACATTAATACATAATTATTGATTAGTAATATGCATTGTTAAGAACAAATTTAAAGGTGATTTTCTCAATATTTAGATTTTTTTGCACCCTCAGATTCCAGATTTTCATGACAAAACATACATCAATGGATTAATATGAATTATTCAGCTTTCAGATGATGCATAAATCTCAATTTCAGAAAAATTGACCGTTATGACTGGTTTTGTGCTCCAGGGTCACAATATAATGATAATATAACAGCGTAATATTGCAAGAAGACCTACACATTCTCAAACGACAACAAACTGTTAATTCTTAATCATGAAAATTAAGTATCAAAATATTAGACATTAATAATATTAGAGATTAAACACTTTAAGCATTTCTTAAATCGTAACGAGCACCTTGTGAATATATTAGACCACGTTGTGCACGAGCGCCGCACAAGACACAAGCAAAAAACATGTGATATTAAAATTCATGTAAATATATTGCGTCACCAAAACTGGTCATATATTGATTATGTGTGATCATGTTTTCTCTGATCCTGTAACTCGGCTGGTCTTGTGATCATGTTTTCTCTGATCCTGTAACTCGGCTGGTCTTGTGATCATGTTTTCTCTGATCCTGTAACTCGGCTGGTCTTGTGATCATGTTTTCTCTGTTCCTGTAACTCGGCTGGTCTTGTGATCGGAGCGGCTCGGTTCAGTGTTTTAGACGTGTTCACCTTAGCTGGAGCTGTTACTCGTCTCGGTGCTGGACGCCGGTGTTGGTGTGGATCTGGCTTTCATTGTGCTCGCTGGAGACTTCTTCACAGCTGTTTTCACTTGTATTGAGCAGGACGGGTTTCCATCAAGCACTGCTGTTTTCTGGGGGGTGTCACAAGTGACTTTTTCCCTGCAAGACCAATAAAACAAGCATAGGTCAGTATCTGAACATAACACGACTCAAGCGCTCGTCCTCACCGATTGATTCGCCAGCGCCGGTCAGCTCTCGAATGAGGCGTGTGAGCGAACAGGAGCAATTCCATGGGTTGTCCTTCAGATCCAGACTCTTCAGGTTTGTCAGGCCTGTAAACATGTGTTTGGGGAGAGTCTGCAGGCTATTCCCTCTCAGTTTGAGCATCTGTAGGTCTGTGAGTTGGTCAAAGGCTCCTGGAGGCAGCGTCTGTATGTGGTTATAAGAGAGGTCTAGCTCAGTAATCCTGGGATGCTTCTGTAAGGTGTTTATATCCGAGGTGGACATCACAAGGGAGATGTTGCTCAGAATCCATCCGGTGATGTTTGTAGGTGTATCTGCAGGAATCTCTGTCAGAGATGCGTCGCTCATGTCCACCTGAACACAAACCGTGAATGTTTGTTAGACATCGGAGGACACTTCATATCAACTTCTCCAGTCTCACCTGCTGTGTGATCACACCTGAGCTCATCAGAACCGCTGTGACCCACACCACATGCATCTGTGTCCCGGCCATGCATTTAAATGCAATTACTGCATTTAAAAGACTCCCTAATGATAAGGACCAGGGTTGAGAAATACTGCTTTAGATAAAGATATGAACACATACTTGGTTTAAAGAAACTAACCTTTACCTTGAAATAGAGAGCGGTTGAACACACACACACACACACACACACACACACACTCACCACACCTCTCTCACACACACACACACACACACACACACACACACACACACACACACACTCTCACATGCACGCACACTCTCTCACACACACACACACACACACACATACTCTCACATCCACACTCACACACGCACACTCTCTCACACAAATTAACAAATGGATGTTAATGTTAAAAATAAAGCCTAGTTTACTTCAGGTAACAGCTTCACGAATAACTCTAAACATTACATTGAAGTCTGTGAATGATTCTGTCATGAGTCCAGGCCGGCGTTCCTCCCTCTCACCACTAGAGGTCGCCATCTCTCTTCCTCTTGGACTCATTTCTCCTTCATTCCACACACCTGTCACTAAGCACATCCTCAGCTGTTCCCTATTTGCAACTCATCACTTCCCAGCTGGTCTCAATCACTGTGGACTATATATGCACCTCATTTCCATCCCTCTGCCTGGTTAGATTGCTACTCACATGCTGTTGATGCAGATGTGATTATGTATGTATAGGTTTGTCTGTGTTTCCTGTTTACTGTTACAGAGTACGTTTTGTTTTTATTTATTAAAAGAACTTGCTGACCTGCATTTGGACCCAGATCTCCATTTCTAAACATGGGTCCAGCAGGAAGTTCCTTTCTATCCTGGCTCACCAGTCAACCTGCCTCATGATCATCTTCTGGGAGGCCTAAATCGCGATTTGAGATTGCGCGATTTCTAAATCGCTTTATAGCTCGATTTTTTTCTGCGCCCCTGCCCCAACCTCCCGCAGTATGCTATCCGAACCAATCAGAATGCAGCAGAACAGAACAGACCGGGCATACAGACAGATAGTATGCTAAAGAAACAGGGAAGATGAGTTCAGAACAGGATAAGGACTTGGTGGCCAAAAAAATGCATGTTGCATGCAGAGCACACAGCGGGGAGTAGCGATCATGTTTCCTTCAGAGCAGAGAGCGTCTTTCTGAAGATCCCGCTCAGCTCGCTCATACGCTCAGCGCCACTCGCTAAACGCAAAATGCCCCTTTGGTAATTTGTTAATTCCAAAATCCTGTGAAGATTGACACGTTTTAATAGACCGCATTTCCCCGCAGTTTTGGTCTATTTTTAATTTTAGAAAGTGTTTATTTTATTTACGCCACGAAATAATTATTTGTCAAGTGCATTTCATCTTGTGTGTGCTTTCATGGGCCTGATAAGTATTTTGTGTAATTCTATATCTGCTTTTCATCTTGTGTGTGTGTTTTGAATATGAAGCCTTGTTTTAATGGAAACGTATACTTTTTCAGTTATTTAATTTTTTACGCAAATGTTCCAAGTGGCTTCAAAACAAGACACGTTTTTAAATTAAGATTTTAAATGTTATACATTTAAATTAGGGATGTTCATTTCGGTTATTTTTCCTAACCGTTAACTGACAAATAGAAGTGAATTAAATTAAAAAGAATAAGTGTCTGTGACCCGTTAAAAATACTAGCATCTGTTTTTCGGGGATTAATTTCACATGTGCAAAAAGCAGCAAACAACAGAAGGAGGATTCACCTGATCATATCATATTACATCACGCACCTGCAGCACTTCTGCAAGCAGAGAAAAACTTAATTCACCTAGATGCTGGGTTGAGCCTTTTGGGTCATTTTTTGGGGTTATTTGTTCAGTGTTTGGGTAGTTTGTGTACATTGTATTTTATTTATAAAATTGTTTCTGTGCAGTATATTGTTTAAATCTATGCAGAACAACATTCGCGGTGTGAATCACTAAACGAACGTCTCGCGTCGGTCTTATTGCTTGATAAAGAGTCTGATGCTTTGCATAAAATAAACGATTATATTTATAAAGATACAGAACACAAATACTTTGGATGTTAAAACATGTCCTCAGAGCTGTTGACTGTTTGTTGTTGAGCAGGTAATGAAGGCAATCGCAGTTCATTTTGTCCATGAGTGAAGCGCAGGGCGGCGGTCTTATCCGTGATCGTTCCCGCCGAACACGACTCCAGCTCGGCGTGAGAGCCAGCGCCGTTACGGTGGAGACACGATTACAGAGTGGTCCATTTACTCGTGAATTACATCGGTTTAATGTTTAATCTTTACTTCTAATGTTTGTTAAACGAGATTAAATAGGCAATGTGTAGGCTTATAGCTTATAAAAACAAGCAAATGAGAAATAAAGGAAGTTATCACGTCTGGAGTATTTTACAGAAGTTTAGAGGATTTAAGTTAATCTGTAAACATTATTTCATGCATAAAGTAAAAAAAAGAAAAAAAAGCGAATATTATAATAGAAACGAATAAAGCCATTAGCTGAGTTAAATCATCCATTAATGATGGGTTAAATAAACAATCACATTTACTGGGTAAAATTAACCCCAAATGTACTCTTTTGCCCAGCCCAAATTGGTTTGTTTTGAACCCAGTGTTTTTTAGAGTAGGCAGAGTTTGTTCATTATTGTGCTGCGAAATTAAAGCAGAGCAGACGGCAGAATGCAGCATTCTATTTTTTTCTTATTTTACAAAAAAGCAAAGATAATTTTTGTATTGTTTATGTACACAAATACAAGCAGACCTTTTACAATTCCGATTATCTTCATGACCGAGGAGTTGCTTCCACTGTTGGAAGAGGAATAAATAGAGTTTAAGCTCATTTAAACATTCTACCAAATGCAGCCTGTTCATTATCATTATAAAAACAACCGGTCAAACATATGGAAAAAACACACTGCTCAGTTTAAATATGTAGTCAAATCTGTGCTGTTTAGCGTTATCACCGTACCACCGTGAAGTTATGCAACACATTTTGTTTTATGTGGATATTGTAAGGGTAAATAATATTTTGGCATTTAAATACCGCGAATAAGGGAACATTTGGTTTTGTGTTGAAGGAGAGACCCAACATTGGTTTCAGTTTTGTTTTAGCCTAAAATTATTTGTTTTGGTTTGTCGTTATAGCTTCTTATTTTTAATTCTTGTTATTTTCTAGCCTACTGTTAATTGTAAGGATTTGTTGTGGAGTGAGGGGAACTAAAATAGCCTAGCTATGTTTACAGTGTTTATTATAATGTTTGTAATTAGGTGTCGGCCTATTTCTGAATGAAATAATAAAATGCGACTTATAGGCTACTTTGTTTTTCTCTCTCGCTCTCTCTAAAAACGTGTTTTTATACGTGTAGCTTATTTTAACCATGCAGCAAACCATTTAAAATATTTTGATAAATTACTAAAAATAAATAAATAAGTGAATTTAAACCCGTTTAACTGATTGTATGGGTCAAAATTATTATCGGTTGGTTAAAGGTTAATTAACATCCCTAATTTAAATGAACAATTTCACTCTGAAACATAACCTTTTCTTATCGGACTACTGCTTTAATTGAGACATTTATTCAATATGTCACTATAAACAGGAAAAAAAAATATGCCTAATCTTACTGGAGACATTTAATGTGAGCGGGTGATCTGAGCGGATTCGGTTTACTGGTGAGCGTGAGCGGAACATTAGTGGAGTGTTTGCTTTGGCCGTGAGCGACTGAGCGGAGCGCACACACACAAGCGGAATATTGAACCGCTCCGCTTCGCTTCTGGTTGCATCTTGTTTTGTTGGATTTGATTACTCACATATACATATATATATATATATATATGTATTTTGCCATTTGTCTGTTCTAGAGACATGTTACAACTTTTTGGGAAAGGTCTAATTGGTTTTCTCTCATTCACACAGAATGCATTTATAACTGTAAAGGTCAAGGTTTCTTTATTTGTCACATAATAAATTATACAGGGTATAATCAAAAGTGAAATGTTGATCAAATCAGGTCCGCTCAGTGGACAGTGCAAAGAATAAAAATTATATAAAAGTAACACCACACAAGAGCATATATATAGGTAAAAAAATAAAAATAAAGAGTAAAATGTGTAATAGAATAAGGAAAAGTGCAAAACAAGATGTGCAAAAACAAGTAAGATGTGCAAAAACAAGTAAGATGTGCAAAAACAAGATGTGTAAGATAAAGCATGTCTGTTTGTGTCAAAATCGTGATTAAAATCGAAATCGAAAAAAAAATCCAAAAATCGTGATATATATTTTTTGTCCATATCGCACAGCCCTACTCCAGAGGCATTGTTGGAGGATTACATCAACCTGGCTCTGAATTTAACCGGCTCCGCCTTCAGGGTTGAGTCCGCTCCAAAGCCCGCTCCGTTCCACGAGCCCAGAGAGTCCGCTCCAGAGCCCACTCCGTTCCGGGGGCCGACGCAGTCCACTCCAGAGCCCGCTCCGTTCCGGGAGCCCGAAAAGTCCGCCCCTGAGCCCGCTCCGTTCCGGGAGCTCGAAGAGTCCGCCCCTGAGCCCGCTCCGTTCCGGGAGCTCAAGAGTCCGCCCCCCGCTCCGTTCGGGAGCTCGGAGAGTCCGCTCCTGAGCCCGCTCCGTTCCGGGAGCTCGGAGAGTCCGCCCCTGAGCCCGCTCCGTTCCGGGAGCTCGGAGAGTCCGCCCCTGAGCCCGCTCCGTTCCGGGGAGCTCGAAGAGTCCGCCCCTGAGCCCGCTCCGTTCCGGGAGCTCGAAGAGTCCGACCATGGGCCCGCTCCGTTCCGGGAGGCCACGCATTCCGCTCCAGAGCCCGCTCCGTTCCGGGAGCCGTCAGAGTCCGCTCCAGAGCCCGCTCCGTTCCGGGAGGCCACGCAGTCCGCTCCAGAGCCCGCTCCGTTCCGGGAGGCCACGCAGTCCGCTCCAGAGCCCGCTCCGTTCCGGGAGCCCACGCATTCCTCTCCGTTCCGGGAGCCCACGCATTCCGCTCCGGTCCGGGAGCCGACAGAGTCCGCTCCAGAGCCCGCTCCGTTCCGGGAGCCGTCAGAGTCCGCTCCAGAGCCCGCTCCGTTCCGGGAGCCCATGGAATCCGCTCACAACCCTCCTGCTCTGCCTGCCCCACCCTGGCACCCGTGGCTGCCTCTGCCTCAAGGCCCTCTTCCTCTACATGGGCCTGGCCCCCCCCATCCCTCCCCCTACTCCGCCCCCGCTCTGCCGTTCCCCTTTGTTGGGCGATTGGGAACGTCTGGAAGCCGTTCCTTAAAGGGGGGGTTATGTCATGAGTCCAGGCCGGCGTTCCTCCCTCTCACCACTAGAGGTCGCCATCTCTCTTCCTCTTGGACTCATTTCTCCTTCATTCCACACACCTGTCACTAAGCACATCCTCAGCTGTTCCCTATTTGCAACTCATCACTTCCCAGCTGGTCTCAATCACTGTGGACTATATATGCACCTCATTTCCATCCCTCTGCCTGGTTAGATTGCTACTCACATGCTGTTGATGCAGATGTGATTATGTATGTATAGGTTTGTCTGTGTTTCCTGTTTACTGTTACAGAGTACGTTTTGTTTTTGCCTGTTGGCCTTTTATTTATTAAAAAGAACTTGCTGACCTGCATTTGGACCCAGATCTCCATTTCTCCACGGGCTTCCTAGCTGTCCCGTGACAGATTCCTGCTGGACTGTTATTCACTGACACGACGCATCTGCTTCCAGGAGCTGGATTCCCTTCAAGAGGAACTGGACGCTCTGATGAGGAGGAAGGATACGTATGAGGCGGTGTGGGAACACACACATGCACACATATATATATATACACACACACACGCACACACATGCATACACACACACACAACACACACACACACACACACACACTGATACACACATACACACACACACACATACACACTGATACACACACACATACACATACATACACATACATACACACACACACAGTGATACACACACACACACACACACACACACACCAGTGAACTCTTGATGAATCAGGACTTTATTTAGCTGTAAGGATGTGTTCAGTTGCCCTGATTCGTACCCTGCGTGTCACATCATAAACGGCAGCTCTAAACACATACACCCTCGTGTGTCTTGTGCCGGCAGGATCTGGTTCACTCTCAGACCAAACAAGAAGCAGTCATGCTGCACGAGAAACTGCTGAAGCTGAAGAGCCATAGAGACGCCATGCTGGCAGAAGACAGGAGCGGGGGTTCTCCACAAGAGGAACGAGAAAGCCTCTTCAAACAGGTCTCTATGTGATCTATTCATTGAAATATTTCAAGTGACTTTATTTATGATTTGTTCTTTTGCTGGTTTGAGGTGAAAGAAAACAACCAGGAAATCGCCAGCATGGAGCGACAGTACGTATTTCTGTTACTGCACTGTGTTGTTTGCTAATTTTGTATCAGTTTATTATATTTATCTGTGCATCTTATGATCAATACACAAAATTAAAATACTGTTTTATGTAGGCTCTCCAAGGTACGTGAGAAAATCAGCCATCTCGCTGAAGAGATGCGACAACTAGACGCTGACATGGAGGAACATCAAAGTGCTGTTTTCTATACGTTCATTAGATTGTGATGATCATAGTCTGTGCTGATTTACAGAGCACCTTTGTATTAGCTCAGCATGATTGAGCAGACAAAGGCGGCTGGCTCCCAGGTGTTGTGTATATTATACACTACTCCAGATATGAGCTCCAGCATCTGACCCAGCTCATCCAGAGCGTCAGGATCACTGCTGGCCGGTGACTAACTCTGCAGGAGAGCTGACCTCAAGGGATAAATACTGTGTTTATAATAATGTGATGTATTCATATCCACAGGGGAACGAACCCAAAAGTACAAGGAGCTGCAGAAGAGACAAGAAGAAATCGACTGTGAGTCTTACACACTGAATATGAATGGTGCATTATATCCATCTCTATTATATTAAAATGTAGGAAATATCTTTAATGGCCTCTCAAGTTGGCTTTACTCTTACGTTCTTCGGGGGTCATATGGACTGCAAACTTTTACAGAGCAATTGCATAAGGAAATATACATTTTTTTTATATGATAAACTATAAATATATTTTTTTATTTACTTGTCAACTATGCATTAATGCTGTGTTTTTGTGGATATTTTACCTATTTACTGCACAATTACTCAACTACGCCATAAATGTGCTTATGAAAAAATCCCTTAAATGATGACCTGTATGAAATATAAAAGGCTTCTAGATATTGGCCATGTGTTCGACGTAGAATACTGCTATCTGCAGGTTAGAGGAAAAACGTACTGTTTCAACTTCTCCTCACAACTTTATGATATACATTTTGTGAATATATATTTAAACATTCTAAAATATATGAAAAATCTATATTTTTTGTCAAAGATTAGAGTTTGTTGTTGTTGTCTGTCTTTTGAATTGTCTGCTTTTGCAAATTATGTTACATAAATTTGCAGAAATGTCTCTCTCTCTCTCTGTGTGTGCGCGAGAGAATGCGTGTGTGTGGTGAGAGAGAGTGCGAGTGTGTGTGTGTGTGTGCGTGTGTGCGGTGAGAGAGAGTGCGTGTGTGTGTCCGCAGGTCTGCATGTGTGTGAGAGAGTGCGAGTGTGTGTGTGTGTGTGTGATTGAGAGAGAGCCCGAGTGTGTGTGTGCGTGTCGTACATGGCTTCCCTGGAGTGGCAGGGAAATACATTTACTGCCCATCTAAAGTGTACTCTCTCTACCAAGACAAGGGCATGGCCAAGGAGATGAAGTGGAATGAGTTTCAGAACTCTCCTTACTATGAGGCAGAGAGGCAGAGATGGGTGGAAGAAAGGAAGAAATTATTTACATGTGTATATGCAACAGGCTTCATTCTTCTATTGTTCTGCATGTTTGTACATGGTTGTGACGAGTGGGGCGGGGCCGAGAGCCGTGGGAACGGAGCGAGGCCGGTGGAGTAATTGGTAATGAACGACACCTGCACCACTCACCGGTCTACTAACTTCATTACATTGGTGCCGTAACCCAGGAGGAAGGAGGGACACGCTGTCAGAGAGCCCTCACTGCTGAGGGGGATCGCGGTGCTAAGGAGATCGGGCAGCAGGAAGAAGCGGAGACCGCCAGTGGCTGCCCGAAGCGGTGGTGCTGGAGCAATGGAAGAGCAGGTGGGACGGAAGGCTCGCTGCCGTGCTCCTGGGACGAGGAGGGGTGGCTGCCATCCGAGAGGGAGCGGAGGAGTCGGCGCCGTTCGCCAGTGGGCCGGAGCCTGCTGCCATCCGCCAGGTTGGTGGAGGAGCAGGGAACGGGGGACTCGCTGCCGGCTGCCCTCGACCGGAGGAGCCATCGCCGTCCGCCAGGAGGCGGAGGAGCATCGGGCCGTCCACCAAAGAGGTCCAGTACCATCGCATGGCACCGGCGAGTGAGCCGCTCAGTTGGTTGAGGACCGAAGGCAGTGTGTCCGGGAACCGGACCGAGATTTTTTTATTTTTCTCCTCTCTCCCTCTCTCTTCTGTCACTCCTCATCCTTCCGCCTCCTTTCTCTCGCCTGCCTGTCCTTACCCCCAGGTACGCCGCTGCCGCCTGACGGGCTCCCCGGGAGAGGGGGAGGGGAGTAGAGCGCAGTCTGAGTACCCCCGGCCTGCGAGGGGCGATGGGGGTATGTGGCGAGTGGGCGGGCCGAGAGCCGTGGGAACGGAGCGAGGCCGGTGGAGTAATTGGTAATGAACGACACCTGCACCACTCACCGGTCTCGAGTTCCACGGAGGAGCTTCGGAAGGGTTAAATGAGGAGTGACAACAGTGGAAGACGAGAGAGGACCAGGCCTGGATTTTTAGTTTGTGTTTTGTGTGCGGCAGTCGTCCGTATTCATAATCCTTTGCTTTGTAATAATACTAATCATAATACTATATACATAATATATAATACAATACATAATATATAATACAATAAATAATACTAATCATTTATTCATAACACTTTGCCTTTTTGAAATCCAAAAAGGCAAGACACACATTTTAAATATTTTGCAGCTGTAATGTATTGTTATATTTTACAATTTTGTTTTATAATAAGTACAAAGCTGTGTGATATAGTGGTTTCAGTCCTGCGTAACTGGGATTCAAACCCACGATCCAAATAAATGCATAAAAAATCGGTTTGGCTGTGACATCATTTCCGCTCTTTGGTCAGCTGTTTGAAATGCTTCAATCTGATTGGCTGTCACTGTATTACAACTATACGTGGCTGGCCTGATCAGTGTAATGGGTTGAGAAAATGCCATTTATGAGTTTCCTGAAAACAGTGGACTTCCCCCATATATGTGGATTTGTGTATACCTGTTCTTTTATTTTACAAAATGAGAACATTTCTAATTAAGGTAAAACAGTATATATTTGTGGCATTACACCGCCATGCCAATAGATGGCATCAGGCGCTCATGGAAGACACGAGATTTATTTCCTCCTGGTCTGCGGGCTCAGTAATAAACTGACTGCCGCTGTGGAAAGAACATAACTTTTGTCTTCTCGTGTTTTTCACAGGTATAACTATATTTACTTAAAATGTTTATTTCATTGTATTTGTGCAAATCGAAAGGTGTAATATAACGAGTTTGGGTGAGTTTTGAATTGTATCTAATCAAAGAAAGGTGTTTCAATTCACTGAGGATTATAAAACAAGGCTGAAGAGTGAGTTAAATCGTATTTCAGGCCTGATTAATGTGATTGAGACAAGAAAAATGATTTGTCAGACTGAAATATTGAGTCTGTCATCTGTTATATTGGTTAAGAGTGTTGTAAGAATGATGTTTCTCCGTGTATGTTGTATACTCGGTTCGGTCGCCATTTTGAGCGTTCAACGTGCGTTGTTTCAGTGTGCGCGTGTAGGAGTTAAATGGAATACAAGAAAATAGTTATATCAAATTAATATTTCAAGTGCAATGAAATCTAAAGTGTTTGTGTTGTGAAATCTAGTCTTTAAGACTTTCGGTATCTTGATAATTGGTGTTTGCATTTGTGATTTATTCTTTTTGCACTCATTGTAAACTGATTATTAATAGGAATGTATTTCAGATTCTCAGTATATACTTTTTGTGTCTCCATATCAACTTGTATGTATCTATATATTTTCTCATACAAGTATAGACTATATTAAAGTCAAAGGTATATCTAGCACACTTATCAAGTGTACTCTGGGATTTGTTGTTTCAATTGTATTTCACAAAATGCCGCGTTGAGAGTGTTGAGTTTTGAAATTATGTATTCTTTTCAGAGCGTGTAGAAATTATCAGTAATAAACTGACTGCCGCTGTGGAAAGACATAACTTTTGTCTTCTCGTGTTTTTTTCACAGTTTATTCACCGATTCGCAGTGCATAACGCCTGTGTATCCTTTGCTGCTGGCCCAGATATCCTGAGGCCAGTAACAGTGGCAAAACCAGCTGCTTAAAAAAAGAGCACATCTGCTGCATTGGTCGGGAATCAAACCCAGGTCAGGGGCCAACGCATGTGGTGGATGCGGGCTTGATCGGACAGTAGGAATGCTCAAAGCACATGAGACGCTGATAGGCCTACAGGAGCTGAAGCGATCTTTGTTTGGGCCAAACCCTAAAGAGAGCACGTCCAGGGTTCGGATCACATAAGGATTTCAGCATCAACTTCAGCCCAAGGCTAATGAAATTCGTCGGCCGGGAATACCGTGTGTGTGTGTGTGTGTGCGTGCGTATGTGTGTGTGCGTAAATGTTTACATTTACAGCTTATGTTTGCGAGGAGAGGGGTAAAAATATATATGAGTGAGAAAATAAATAACAAAACTAGATACTAAATTAAGTCAAAGTTAACATCAATTTCCTACATCAGAGCCTTTTATTAAAATAAACAACTTTCTCTATTTATTTAAGTTTGTGTATCATCTCAATATTTATCTGACTCATCTCATCCTAAATTTCAACTTGAAGTCACATTCACCAGTTCTGTAAACATGACTCCGTTAGTAAATGTATTTTATTTTCTAAAACTTAACCTAATTTTTAAATTCAGCAGATCTTTGTCATAAAACAAGGTTCAATAGGGCATGCATCCCATGACCGGACGGTGAACCGTTCCAGCGCGTGTGCGTATGTGTGTGCGTTTACACCTCTCCGCTTCCTCCAAAACTCACAGGCCTGTGTCATAAATTGATGCAACGGAGTTGCTTTGATCGCCTGACTAAAAACCTTCACAAAAACTTCAATCGCATCTGGTGCTGCGTGAAATGTGATATTGACATGACCGTCTTCAAATGAAATATCTGCATCTCGTGTGATGTAAAAAAGTTTACATGCTGCACGCATGTTTCAAATGATAACAAGTCTTATGGCAAGAAAATCAGAGTGTTATTGATTTGGTTTCATTCCTGTTAAATATTTGTATGTGCATACCTGCGTTTTAGCTGTTATAACGTATCGTAAGATTGACAAAAAGCAAAGAGTAAATAAAGGAAAATGTGTTGTTAAACAAATAAAACAAACTTTCCCCAGAGGTTAGGACTTGTTTGTTTAAAAGTAAAACTATAGATCTACTAAACTATTTTTAAAGTGAAAAGATTTAGGTGAATGTTGAATGGGTTAATTAATTAAGACATGTAAAAGACTTATTAAAAATAACTTTAATGTTTTACTTTACTCTAAATCTCCGTTTTGGAATACCTCCGGCTTTAGGGGATGGTCTTTGGGCGTGGTCTGTCTGAGGACCGGATGTCTCGCCATTCGGAGTTTTGAGACGGACACGCGTGGACATGTCGACGGATGCCGTTTGGGATCTTTTTAGTTTGTTTAACTTTTCCGTTCAGCTAAGTTATGATAGACTATCTTTTGATGCCTCTGATATTGTCTTTTTTTTCATGTCTTACACTCTTGCTCAGGGATCTGATTTTTATTTTGTTTACACCGCGGTAAGGCATCTCTATAATATTTAACTTGTAATATTAGTTCAAAAGACTGTACAAACGCGTCCGACGCATTTTTATTTATTTTCTCATTTGTAAGATTAGACTAAACCTAGATTTTGATCTGTATATTAAATCTTATTTAACCTCTAGCTTTGTCAAAATGTACTTTTCCTAATTTATTTTAAACAATACTTTCTGAAAAATATACAAGCATCGCTCATTTTACGCGTATATTCGATGCATTTTCTTTATATTAAAACTTGTTTAATATAAACCAAGTTAACCTTTGTTAGCTTATCCACATTCGAACCCTAGTTTTCTTTGTCTTTGGCTTTATTGTTTTCTATTAACGTTACGCTGTTTGACCCTTATTTGGTTTACGTCGTCTATTTTTGCACTCTTTTATAAATGCTATACTCCGACCTTCTTGTTTTGAAGGTTTTCCGTGACATTGTTGTATGAAAAAAAAAACCTTAAATAAAATAACTTTTTTCCCCATTTAACACGGTTTCACGTTTCAATGTCTCCATACACGCACACACGCTATATAACACACGCTATATAACCGTGGAAACATGAGTCCCTGTTATTCACTGGGCCTGGTGGAAGTGGTACCCCTCCTGCTGTGACGTACCTCTGACAGGGATCCAGATGGGGACTTTGGCGCTTTCACCGGGTACATGATTGAGCTGTAGAGTTCCACCATATCGGTACATTAACCCCTCTGTGAGTTCAGGGTCACTGAGGCAACCGCGGAGAATGTGCACTCTCTGTATGCGCCACTTCTTCAGCATGGATGGCTTGAAGAGTGGGACATTGTTGGGGTCCATGGCCAGGTGAAAATGCTTCAGTACTTTTTCCACTCTGTCCAGCAGCTCTGTGGGTTGTGGTATTTTGGTCCTGCAGTGCTCCCGTATGTGCTGTTTGGTGGGATTGGCTGGATGGATACCACAGAACCGATAGGCATCCTGGAACCTACTTAGGTCCTCCTGATCTACCACAGAGAAGGGTGCGGAGAGGAGCTGGTAGAAAGTGCTAAACAGAGGGTGATGCTCAGAGGTGCACTCCCGTGAAAAACGCCTCATGCAGTGGAACAAGTCCAGCTTCACTACGATGTTGTTGTTGAAATATGACCGTGAGGCACAGGAGTTCTCCAGCGGTCCAGAGGTGGCCCCAGCAACAATGGAAGGGGTAGTCTTCCAGGCATCCCAGTGTAGATATTCACCAGGGATGCAGTCTGGGATCTTAAATGGAGCACAGCAATCCCTAAATGGAAGGCACAAAGATGTAAGAACAATGTTTATTTATTTCGTTTTTTATTATTATTTTTTATTAATATAAAGAAAACATATCACATCAAAATGTAATTAAACAATATTTTTATAAGTTTTCTTCATATAATTATTGAATTTTTGTCTTGTGATTTAAAAAAATATTTAAGCCATGACTGAATAAAGGCTTTTTATATAATTTACCCTAAATTCTCAAGTGCCTTGGATTGATATGTTTTTTAAAACATATTTTTGTATTAGACAGACTGATAACAGAAGATGGCTGTTCTCACCTGTCCATCCAGTGGAAGCCTGCCTTTTCCACTCCAGCATCGCTGTACCTCTTGGCCAGTCCCTGGTACATCGGCTCCAAGGACTTCTCAGTCTCAGACTGAACCATCACCCAGGATACAATCAGCCAGTTCTCATTCATGACAGCATAACTGGACATGACCCCAGATGCCAGCGTTACTTTTCTTGCAACTTTCCTGGTGTGGTCAGACCTGAAGACCTGCCCAAAAGTGCCCTGGAGGAGTTTGGAGATGGCTGGCTCTTGACGTTTGAACTTATCTAGTAGGCAGTCAGTCAGGTAGAAACTAGACACGGAGACTCCATACCAGCCATCTTGGTCATCATATGATCCGAAAGCACGTGGCGTGTTTTCCTTCCTCAGGAACTGCCCAATGGTTCTCTGTCCATGTATGCCAGCCTCAGCATCCCTGATGCTTTCTATGGCATGCAGGTATGCCAGATGAGCTCGCTCATACTTGAGGTGCATGAGCTCATTCACCTGGTTTGCCATATCGGTAGGTGACTTGCCAGTGCGCCTCAGCTCATCCATCACAGACTTGCAGATGGCCTTCTTGTAGGTCAAGAATGCAGGCATAATGTTTGTAAACCGCTTGGGCAGCTTCTCGAGCCATCGTGGATTATCAGCAAACCAGTTCTTCCGACAGGCCTTGCAGCAGAGTCGTGAGGACAAGATGTAATATTGACCACTGGTGCCAACAATGACCCGAGGTCTGCCCACTCCTGCAGAGACAACCTGTGGATGAGGACATCCATGCAGACATGGAAGGATGTAACTGTTTCTCATTCTGACCATGACATGACTCTCGGGCTTCCAGATGAAAAATGGGTGGAGCTGGAAGAAGTTAGGGGATGGGAGCTCAGATAACATGTCAACAAGCTCAGGTTGTGGAGGAAGACGCCACAGTGAAATTGTGGGTTACGCACTGAACGAGACCCAGGCCACAGCCCAAGATCCTGAAGCTCCATTCTCATCCACAGCTTCTGGTGTTGAGAACAGCTCCAGTTGCTCATGTCATGGTCGTGCTTAGGCAGGAGAACAGGAACGGGTGGCTGAGCTGAGGAAACTAGGATTTAAAAAGAAGTTTAAGATTTAAAATATAATAAATAGCAAAAATAATGAAATCACCTGATTATTATTATATATTGCATAGTTAATATGGAAATAATGTTAATAAATACAATGATTAAAGCAGTTAAGACAACAGAGGAGTGTCACAGGAGTTCACAAAATAAAGGGGTTGTCTACATGCTGTTCATTCTTACCATTTTCACCACTGTCCTCAAAGGCAAGTGCTTTGCATGCAGAGGTGCCAGCAGCGCTTGTGCAGAGTTCTGAAATGAAGTACAGTCTTTATTTTTTGCATTTGTACAGACTATTAGCATCATCGTATGATGACAAATGTTGGTTGTGTTTGTGAAAATGATACAGAACTAAATTTGACAGGATTTCTGCAGGTATCATCAAATCTGATTGAACGCTTTTTAATGCCTTTGTTTTATTGCCATACACAACCTATTTATAAATATTTAATATTAATATAAATATATAACCGTTCAAAGGTTTTCAATGTTTGAAAAAAGTATCTTCTGCTCAACAAGGCTGCGGTAATAGTAATATTGACAAATCATTTTTAATTTAAAATAACTGTTTTCTATGAGAGTATCTGTTAAAGTGTAATTAATGGCTGTGATCACAGCAAAATATTCAGCATCATTAATCCAGTCTTCAGTGTCACACGATCCTTCAGAAATCATTCTAATATACTGATTTGCTGTTCTGTTATTATTATTGGCGCTCAATCATTAATCATGTTTCTTATTATTATAAATATTTAATTATTTTTCTTCTGCATATCAGCATATTTGTGATATCTGCCCCCTTCAAGCAAGTGCCTGTCTTTATGAATGGATCACTGATTCATTGACTCAAATTATTAATTCAAAAAAGCTGATTTATTAAGTAACGATATTCAGTATTCCACTCTGTGCTGCTCGGAGATTAGTTAATTATTATTACATGTTTATTGAATGAATAAAATCAATGTCAAATCTGAAATCATGGTGATGTTCAGAAAATTGCACTCTCTTTTGGTCATCTCATGTTGCTTAACTATGCTGCATCATATGTAAAAAAAAAAAACATTATATTTTTTACTGCAGTATGTTTGTTCTTTGTGTGTACGGTTGCACTCATTTGTTTTGATTTCTCCATGAGTCTCTCTCTCTCTCACAGACTGGCTGCGCGGGCATCAACTTGTGCAACCTTATTACTGTCAATACATTATGCATTAACAATTATCATTTACAACTAATGACAATTCTCGCCTAAATTACTCAACTGCACTACACAATTTCATTCCGACTTTACATTCTCTACTCTTAGTTTTACTCCTCCATGTGCCAGTCTGCTGCTGTCCAAACATCCAGTGTTACGACAGTTTTGTACTGGTAGAGGGAAATTACCAAACTGGTTCCGTGTGAATCACACCAATATACATTCTTAGCCACTGCAAATGTAAAAAAAAATATTCATTATGAACAAGCTATATTCAAAATAAACTGATAATTTTCTCATCCAAAACATTTTATCTTTTACATGTTTTAATGCCTGTAGAATTACATTTCATTACTTTTAATTATATTTAAGGCCGTAATTTTTGTGCAATCCATTTAATGACTTTTAATGCCCAATGGAAACCCTGTCTGATGTGTATTTGAGCATCAGCCCTACACTAAAAACAAAACATACCTGTAGTTGACTCAGGCCTATCTGCTGGTGTCTCCTTCACTAGGAACGTCAGTTCGGCTGGAAGGGGCACAGGTGTCTTCCTCTTTAGTCCTGGAGAGGCTGGAGCTACACGAATGGAAATATACCAATTATTATTTTTATGTAACCAAAATTTACTGAACATTGGATTACATGAACTTGATTACAGTGTTTTTACCATCAACTGATGATGCCTCCAATTCAGCAGTTGTATGAAGAGTTGGTTTGTACAGTGCCGCAGATGGAACTAAAACATACAAAATCATCAATCATTTCAGAGTTCACAATATATGCTAGTAATAGTATAGTGTTGTGTTAGTAGGAACTCAAACAGCCATGTTTCCTTCTCCTGCATATCATAATTGTAAAAATGCTTACCTTTACATACTGTGTACCAACCCTATGTAGCTGTAATATAAATGTATGCAATTATTGGCATTGCTATATTGTTCTTCTCACCCTATCCCTGGAATAGTAACCTTATGAGCACTGTATGCTGTGTTCTTTGGAATCGTGTATGCATCATGCACATATGCAGCATGTATGCCAATATTTGTTATCTTGATATGTATATAAATTCTTCTGATATGTATATAGATTCACCCCCACCCCTCGAATTGTAAGATTTAGTGACTCTGTAAGAGCTTGAGAACATTTTAATTGTTATTGGAGCTATATAAATAAGATTTAATAAATTCCCACAGATATGCCAAACAAATTTTCAGATTTTGTCTTCCTCTGCCTTTGTTTCCTCACCCTTATATGGTCCTTCCTGTTCCCCATCATTAGTTAATTAGTCTCCGTCTGTGTCTTGATTATGTCCCAGGTGTCTCCAGTTATGTCTCCCTATTTATAGTCTGTTCTGCCCCATGTTACCGGTGGATTATTGTTAATGTCAACTGTGTTTATGTATATGTTCTCATACGTGAATGTCTTCGGTGTACCTGTACCTCAACCCTCATCTGTGTCTGTCTACCTCCGTGTTCGAGTAAAGTCTACTGTTTATGTCAATCCTCGTCTCCTCGTTCCTGGCTCCCCGTGCAGCACCGTGGCACAAATATACAATCCTAAACACTACTCACTCTCAGTAGTCTAAGCAGGAGGAGCAATCTGACTCAGTGAACAAGCATGCATTCAAGTGTTAGTACCCAATGAAACATGCATACTTACCCTCATTGTGGTTGGAATCAATTCATCATGGCAGGAATTCATAGTCCTTAGGACAGTTAGCATAACCCCAGCATACAACCGTATTGTTGGAGGAACATGACCAGAACATGTAAACAATATAAGTAAATTTAAGTCAAGGTTCAGTTTTGGAGGGCAATTCATCATACTCCAGTCCTGAAACCTCTTATTTAAAAACCTGTCTTTGCTCTAGGTGACACTTTGAGTATGGCAGCTGCTGTTACTGCTGCTGGCACAGCAACTGGTAACACACGAACACAGAGAAAGAAATGAAGAGACAGCGGTTAGAAAATAGACCATCATCAATTCTGATATTTGGTTAGTGTAATAATAGTGTACTTACAGCTCTGCTCTTGAAGCTTAGAAGGTGAGATGCTCAACATCGCCCTCTCCAACTCTTCGTCATCATCCATCACTGTGGCACAGACAATAATTTGTTTGCCAAATTAAGGATGAATTAAAAGCATGAAATATTTAGAAATCTATTACTTGTCATACATAGATGGTAATTTTAACCTTAAAAAGGGAATACAAATATTAACAGGATAACCTACTCAGGGGTTTAGCTGAGGCACCGGAGGTATGTTCAGCAGGTGTGGAAGCAGTGGCAGATCGCTGCTTCTTCCGCAGGTACTGCTGCAGTTTGCACATGCGTGTCCCTCGGACGCAGCTCTTCCTCATGATGAAGTCTGCATAGCCATCAGCTCTGCTATACCATATCTCCTTCCACGTGCTCTTGGCCCGGGAACCAAAGCCAACCAGCTGGTCATCTTCCAATGAGGCTGCCACAACACCCACTCCACTGGCCTCATAGGTGAGAAGAGACTGGATCTCTAAAAAACAAAGAGCATAATTAACCAATGACAGTAGACTGTTCTTACCATGCCCCTCGGCCATAGGGATGCCTGATGCCTCCTCCTTCTGAAGGTTCTTGATGAGATACATAGTGTACCCTACATCATTCTCTAAAAGCCATCTGAAGGACTTCCCTTTATACTTTCCAAACTGCAGGATGTAGTCGCCCAGGACCTCGGTCCTGTCAGAGGCATCCCCTCCTCTCTGACGGATCACAGTCAGAGCGTTCTGCCTCACAAGGTCCTCCCTCACGGGCGCAGACTTGTCCTGCAGAGGGGGGTCATTCTTAATCCGTCTGGCTTCTTCAGATGGTTCCTGGAGGAGATATCCGAGTGGTCCCTTGCGGAACACAACACAGATTCTCCCTGGGAAGAACAGCACTTTCTTCTTCATCTTGATCTACCATGAAAGAAAGACAGAATTTTAGGTTTACTTGTCAATACATGAAGTTTCACTATTTGTTTCATTACATTTAATCATCCAAACTCGAAATGATTTGGCCAAACTTGTTGCTGTTCTTCTCTGATCTTCAGTCACAGGTCAAAAGTTCAAGAAGACAATATATTTTCATTCCTCTTTCACCCTTATCAACTCTGTGGGCATATGGGGAGGGCTGAGTGTGTGTATATATATTTGTGTGTGTGTGTGTGTGTGTGTGTGTGTGTGTATACATACATATATATATAACTGCAAAAAAGTTACAATTTTGGGACCCAAGGAGTCCAGCAGGAAAGGTTAGTTCCCGTAGGTACTCGAAAAGTACGGCAGAATGAGAAAGTGGAATCAACTATTTCAAGAAATGCCGTGAGAACAAGTAAAATGGAGCTCCAAAGTCAGTGTGTAGGGGTGTTGGTGTGTAATGTGCCTTTGCGTGAGGTGCTAATCACCAGTAGAAGACTGGGCTCCAATTAAGGCCTGTTAACCCCATGCTACCGTCCCTACACCCTGAATAAGTGATTAAGCGAAGCTGAATAAGCGAAGCCATGCAAGTTATCAGCAGTTATCATGATGGTGAGAGTTTGGTAATTTTTCAGATTAATATATTTTAACATAATTTTATATTTTTGAAATCCTCCCTATCAGTAGAGTATATTTGCATAAATTATTTAGAGTTTTATGAAGCATAAATTGCTGTTTTTAATGTTTAAAAAACTGATTTTTAGTGTGGTAATTTGCCTATGCAATTCTGATCTGCCAATAGCTTTTTTTGCTTATTTTTTTGTGGAAAAGAGTGCAATTATCTTCTTGTAACGCTTGTTTTTGGATCCATGCTGTCTTGGTGTTCCGTTGCTGGTAGTAGATCATTCCTGTTAGCATGCTAACACTAATAATAACCTATTTATGTTTAAAATAACATTATTAGAGCTTAAATACTATCGTTGATGCCTTTAAATGTTATTTGACTTGGTCCGAATCATCTCTAGTCCACTCAGATCCCATCTTGCAGACAAAGGAATGGCTCAGGTTTTTTAGGTTAATTACGTTTAATAAATTAATATTACGGTTAAGCTAGTTTATGGAATAGACTAAAACAATAATTTATAACTATATTATAATTTGTGATAAAGTTACGGTTGAGTTATCGTAAGGTTACGCCTAGATTGTGGTTGCCTGTTTAGGCGTTGGGCTGAGAATGTGGAAGACCAAGAAGTAGGGACATTGATAAACGGGGACGGGTCGACACATGTTAGAATATACTATGTCAACTGAGATTGATTCCTGTCTAGGAGAAATGCCTTTCTAGGTTTTTGGCTTTTTTACTATCAGATCCAGAAATGCGAGGTTCCTGACTGAACCTGCTCCAGACCAGCGAACCAGACTGCCAACCCTTCAGTCAACAATCCAGTAATCCTGATCTGGCATTGCATTCCATCAAATAACTTTGGTTGGAACAGCCCTTCCGCAACTCCTGTATAGGTTGTCAAATTGGTTGAGGGCTATTTCTTGCCTTTAAGCCTGTAAGGGTTAGGTTTAGTGTGAGAGTCAGTTCCCGGGTTAGATTCTGCGTTGTCCAGAGTCTATGATGGGTAGGTTTAAGGTATGGGTTGGTTCAGGTCTAGATGCTGGCCTACCCAAGTCTCTGAGGGTAAGTTTAGTGTGTGAGTCGATTCAGGGTTAGATCCCTCTCTCCTTAAATCTGTAAGGGTTAGGTTTAGTGTACTAGGCTTCGGTTCCATAGGCTTACTATGGATGTCTACACCTGTGTGAAGCCAGTTTCTGGCATTTCCATAGATCCACCTTTCAGTTGCCTTGTTAGGTAGAGCTGGCCGTATTGAAGTGTAGAGTCTGTCTGCTAGTTGTGAAAGACGAACTGGTGGACTCTTTCTATTAGAGCAGTTTTTTAGGGCTTGTAGATAATGAAAGGCTTTGAGATAGTTGTATTGGCCTCTGATCAGCTGACTAAATTCCTGGTCCGCCGACATTATTTGCAATATCTAGGAGGATAAGAGTAAAATATTTTAGTATTTTGTTTTAATAAATTTGTTGTCTAGCAAACCTGGAGGCGTCGGAAATCAGAGACGTAGAGAAGGTGATTTATTTTTGTGTGTTTCTATAATTAAAGTGTATCTTTATCATGTTTCATTTTCTCTGTGTTAAATCAGTGTTTCATGCACACATTTTGTCACGAATCAGGCCTCTGTGGCTCCCTCTGATCGCCACCAGAGGGCTCCTTCACCTGAGTACTAACCAGTTCATTCAGACTTCATTTCCCACAAACCCGTGCCTGGGACTGATCACCCGTACAGGTGTCAGTCTTTAGCTGGGCTACTTAAGCTGAGCTTTTTCACATCTCAGTGCGAAGTCTTGTTTTGCTATTGCTGACATTTCCGAGCGTTTACCCTGAGTGAGTTTCCCCGTTGATTACCTGGACTGTTTATTCTTATCTGACCGTTTGCTGCCTGCCTTTTGACCCTGCCTGCCTTTTGGATATCCTCTCTGTCTGCCGCCTGCCCCGACCTTTGCATTGCCCCTGTTTATAAATCTGCCTTGCCTACGTTACTCTTGTTACTGTTGATTGAACTTTGCCTGTCTGACCTCTTCTTGTTACTAATAAAGCTGCACATGGATCTCAACGTCACTGACCCTTCATTACACATTTATTGTCTCAATCACTGCTACAAGTGCATAATTTAATATTTGATGGACTCTTATTGAGGTTGAACTCTTATACTCTGTTCCAGTCAGAAGTCAGAGAGGTAGAGAAGGTGATTTATTTTTGTGTGTTTCTATAATTATAGTGTTTCTTTATCATGTTTAATTTTCTCTGTGTTAAATCAGTGTTTCATGCACACATGAGTTGTCTCAATCACTGATAAAAGTGTATAATTTAATATTTTATAGACTCTTATTGAGGTTGAACACTTATACTCTGTTCCAGTTAAAAGTCAGAGATGTAGAGAAGGTGATTTATTTTTGTGTTTATATAATAATGACAACACCACAATGCACTTTTAATTATTTATATATTATTGTTTTTAATATGGTTGTGCTGCTAGAGTTCTGACATTAAGAATGTTGTATTAAGGCAGATGTTTTTGTGGCTCTGAATATGGCACAATAAATGTGTAAATGTCCTCTGAATCATTTTGACTCAATTGACTCGGGTCTCTGAATCACTTTGACTGAATTGACTAAGATCTCTGAATCATTTTGACTAAATTGACTCGGATCATTGAATCACTTTGACTCAATTGACTCATATCTCTGAATCATTTTGACTAAATTGACTCGGATCATTGAATCATTTGAATAAATTGAATCGGATCTCTGAATCATTTTGACTCAATTTACTCGGATCTCAGGATGATTTTGATTCAATTGACTCGGATCTCTGAATAATTTTGGCTCGAATGACTCTGAATCATTTTGACTCAATTAACTCGGATCTCTTAATCACTTTGACTCAATTGACTCGGATTTCTGAATCATTTTGACTAAATTGACTCGGATCATTGAATCACTGACTCAATTGACTAGGATCTCTGAATCATTTTGACTCAATTGACTCGGTTCTCTGAATCATTTGGACTCAATTGACTGAATCATTTTGACTCAATTGACTCGGATCTCTAAATCAGTTTGATCTCTGGATGATTTTTACTCAATCGACTCAGATCTCTGGATAATTTTGACTCAATTGACTCTGATCTCTGAATAATGTTGGCTCAATTGACTCGGATCTCTGAATCATTTTGGCTCAATTGACTGAATCATTTTGACTCAATTGACTTGGATCTCGAAATCAGTTTGACTCAATTGACTCGGATCTCGGAATCATTTTGACTCAATTGACACGGATCTCAGAATCATTTTGACTCAATTGACTCGGATCTCTAAATGCGTGTTTGTGATGAACTGCTTCACAACACAGAGAGAGAAATAACGTGTGCTTTTCACTTCATACTTGCTCGTGTGTTCAGAAAAATTACGCGCATTAGCGCTAGATAAAGCATTGCCATGCTATGGTCAATAATAATAATTTAATTTGCATCGCCTGTAAACGCCTCCGTTACTATCAGTAACCTCAGTTCCCTGAGAGCGGGAACGAGACATCACAGAGAAATTCTTCCTTTATGGGAACTCCTTCCCTCCAACCTTTCCTGAAGTCCTATTGGCTCATGCCAGTCCAAATGACTGGCCAATTGTCGTGAAGCATGCAAATAATGACGAGCTCAAGGCAGTATAAATGCGGAGCCCGCGACAAGTATGTCAGAATCTGATACTGAACACAGATTAGCTGGACGAGCAGTGATCACGGTGACTACTGCGATGTCTCGTTCCCGCTCTCAGGGAACCGAGGTTACGAAAGTAACCAGAGACGTTCCCTCATTGAGCTTTCACGAGACATCACGGAGAAATTCTCCGTTATGGGAACGATATTTAATCCCGCCGTGAGAGAGGCTACGGGCCGCCTGTACAAGTTACACACCAGCGAGATAGAACACACATCATTCCCACCAATAGCGGCACTCATTGGGCGGGCTTGCAGCTGATTGGTGGAGATAAGCCAATGAGCTTCCAAACCCCAGGTATACTAAATTTGCATATCTGGTCAATGATAAAGTGGGCTGCGCTGAGAACAAGGCAGAACAGAAGCATTAACAGTATTGTCAGGGGCTGCACAGAGATAGCTGTGTTAAGCAGCATAGAACATAAATGACAATGGAGGCTGCACTGAATTCAGGGCAGACAACAAAAGCAATATCATAGAGGGCTGCACAGAGTAATTACTGTGTGAGCAGCAACACCCGCGAATAGAGGTAGCAAAACATGAATCAGTACTCACCAACAGCACTGGGAGGCTAAGGACTGAACGTCCCGCTTGTAAAACCTGACGAAGGTATTCTGAGAAGACCAGCCGCCTGGTAAGCATATATCCTGAATATACATACCTCTTGATTGTAGCCCTTGTTGAGTGGGCCCTAATGTACAAAGGGCATTCGAAACCTTGGCTCATATAAGCAGCCTTGATAGCGTCCACAATCCAGTGGGAAAGTCTCTGTTTTGACACGGCCCGGCCCTTCGCTCAACCACCATAGCAGACAAACAGCTGGTTAGATTGCAGAAAACTGTCCGAACAGTCAATGTAAATCCTCAAAGCCCTGACGGGGCACACCAAAGTCTGAGCGTCACGCGAGACCGATGACTCGGATGACATGGCAGACAGTGAAAGTCTGCGTTCTTAAGGGAGTAGAAAGTGATTTAGGCACGTAGCCCGGTCTCAGCCGGAGAGTGACGCTGCAGTCACTGGGTCCGAAGCGAATACAGCTGCTGTCCACAGAAAACGCGTGTAAATACCCTATGCGCTTAGCCGACGCGAAGGCAAAGAAGGAGTGCAGTTTTGAAAGATAGCTCCTTCAAATCAACGGATGTTACTGGCTCAAATAGTGTCTGTGAAAGATCTCTGAACACCACCTCTAGGCCCCAGGGTGGGATTGCAGGCGGGCGCGGGCAATGCAATCCCCTTGCTCCCTTAAGACAACACAGCACCAGCGCGTGCCTACCGATTGATTGCCCACCCTGCGGGGAACGAAACGATGCAATATGAGCCTGACCGCACCATTTAATAATAATAATAATAATTTTATTTGTAACGCACTTTATATTCACACAGAATCCCAAAGTGCTACAGATTAAAACAATAAGAAATGTAAAATAAGAAACAAAATATTAATTAAATAAAACCACAACACCAACAATAGACTTATTCAAAGGCTTTGCTAAAAGGTAAGTTTTGAGGCCACGTTTAAAAGCATTGACAGGTTGTGGAGTCCGTAGAATGAACAGGCAGAGCATTCCACAAATTCGAGCAGATGAGCAGAAAGCTCGATCTCCCATAGTGCTAAGCTTAGTCCTAGGGTTTTAATAGATATGGATTTGAAGATTGTGGGGTAAGAAGTTCCTTAAGATAAGATGGGGCATCGCCATGGATGCACTGATGGGTAAGGAGAGAGACCTTGTAAACAATTCTGAATGAAACAGGAAGCCAGTGTAGTGATTTGAGGATGGGTGTGATATGATCATATTTGCGCACCCTCATCAGGATCCTTGCAGCACTATTCTGGATGTATTGCAATTTCTGTAGGTTTTGCCAGGGATCCCGATGAGGCGCATTACAGTAGTCCAGCCTGGAGGAGACAAATGCATGAACAAGCTTTTCTGCATCTGCTATAGTAAGCATAGGACGAAGTCTAGCAATATTCCTAAGATGGAAGAAGGAAGTCTTGCACAGTTGTTTAACATGAGTCTCAAAGGTGAGATGAGAGTCCATTTTAACACCCAAATTTGTAACTGATGTTGAGAGTGGAATATTTGGCCAGAAAAGGTAACACTGGAAATTACAGATGTCTGGATCTGGTGAGGGGTGCCTACTAGAATAGCCTCAGTCTTTGAGCCATTCAACTGCAGAAAATTTTGGCTCATCCAGGCCTCTACCTCCTCCAGACAGGTAGTCATGGTGGAAGATGACAGGGCAGCAGAAGTGGATGAGTTGGTCTTTAGGTAGTTGAGTGTCGTCAGCATAACAATGAAATGATATTCCATGCCGGCTGATGACATAACCGAGAGGAAGCATGTATAATATAAACAAAGAGGGCCAAGCACTGAGCCTTGAGGACACCACAGGTGACATTGTGTGTCATTGTGCAGTTTAGCCTTTCCCAAGGCAACATATTCCATTCTCCTGTAAGGTAGGATGAAAACCAGTTGTAAACAGAGCCAGAGAGATTGATGGTGTGCCGTAAACGATACAGAAGAATGCTGTGGTCCACAGTGTCAAATGCTGCAGTCAAATCCAAAAGGATGAGAAGAGATGGAGAGCCAGCGTCTGCTGCCATCAGCAGATCGTTTGTGACCCTCACCAGAGCTGTTTCAGTGCTGTGGCCAGAGCGGAAACCAGACTGGAATTTCTCAAACAAATTATTTTGTTTTAAGTGGGTCTGAAGTTGTGCAGCAACTATTTTCTCTAACACTTTAGAAAGAAATGGAAGGTTAGAGATAGGCCTGTAGTTGGCAAGGACTTCTGGATCTAATGTAGGTTTTTTAAGATGTGGTCTGATGACAGCAGTTTTCAGTTGAAGGATTACAAATTGTATTTACATGTTTAATTTAGATTATTATTATCCACTTTTTAACTCAATGTATAACTGTGCTTTGTCTCAATCAAGTCATGTTGACTGCCAGACGTTGATTTGTGTGAACCCCTGGCAGACGTGGATTCGTTTTAGGTTGATTGAATTAGTGTCTATGCATTTGATTATGTTGATGAGATTAGAACCACGGGAAGTCTGGTAACAGATGTTGATTCAAAGAACCCTTGCCAGACGTGGATTCGTTAGGTTTATTGCCCTCAGAGGCTTGCTTTGTTTGATGTTTGTCTCCACCTCAAAAAAAGTCCCTCCTCCAAAAATACCTATAAGACACCCTGTAAAAATTACTTAAGAGAGATTTTCGATGACTGCAGATAACAACACATGTCATAGAATAAAGAAATTCTGCTGACAATCCAATCCGAAGTCTCCTGGTCTTCTCTTCTGAGTTTTCTACACTTTAGAAGAACAAAGTTTTCAACAGATGGTGCCGTGACCCGGATAGAGTTCCAGCTTTCTCACCTGAAAGACTTCAAGCTCAAACAAAGATCTGCATCTTTTGGAATCCAGCGAAACTTCAAACTGAACAAGGATTCCCAGACTGAAATTTTCTCTCTGGTGAGTGCTGTCTCTAATCCAAAAGAACCTAAGACCAGTACAAATTTTTGTATCCTCTGTGCCGTCAGAGAAGAGTTAACATACATCTGTAGGGTTTGTTTAACTAAAGTTTATCCTCTGTTTTCAGACAGGGAAGAGTTTATCCTCTGTTTCTTGTAGGCAGGGAAGTTTATCCTCTGTTTTCAAGCAGGGAAGAGTGTATCCTCTAAAGTTTTTATTTTAGAGATGAAAGTTTATCCTCTGTTTTCAGGCAGGGAAGGTTAGCATTACGTGCTAATTTTTGTTTTATCCTCTGTTCTTTCAGGCAGGGAAGGTTGGCATTATGTGCTAATTTTTGGTTTATCCTCTGTTCTTTCAGGCAGGGAAGATTTCTAAAAATGAGTTATCCTCTGTTTCAGGCAGGGAAGGTTAGCATTACGTGCTAATTTTTGGTTTATCCTCTGTTCTTTCAGGCAGGGAAGATTTTGGCATTACGTGCTAAAAAAACAAGTGTACCCTCTGTTGATCAGAGAAGTGTTTGTTTTGTTTGTGTGGTACAGAAGAAACTTGCAAAATGGTCAGAAGGAATGCTAGGCTGATTCCAACCACAGAAAAGAGTGGTCTTGCGACTCCTCTGTGGTCAGATAGTGAATTCAAAACACTGTTAGGGGAACAAATGGACCTAATAGTCACTGAAAAAGTTAGACAAGAACTAACGCAGAAATATGAGATTCATCCAGACAAGACTTGGTCGGTAGATGAGTGTAAAAAGGTACTAGGAGCAAGTATTCGTAAGAACAATGTGAAAGACATTATCTGTTGTCACAGAGAATTCAGTGTAACGCTAGCGACACAACAGTCTCAGCGTAACTCAGAGCTAGAGAAACAGAACAATGAACTCCATGCTAGAATATCCACTTTGACTAAGAAATTGAACCTCAAGAAAGAGGCAAAACTGATGTGGAAGTAAGTCAGCCTGATAACATTTACCCTGATTTACAAGCGTTCTTTGAAACAGATGTAGCTCTCCAATCAGTAACTGATGTGCCTGTAAATTCCGTCCATGTGTGTGGGCTAGGAGAAGATCTCAGGGGATTGAGGACACTGATGGTGTTCCTCTCAATTCTTCTGTTGTGCAAATACAAACTGCTTGCCAAAGCTTTATGTCCTAAAGATATAGAGAGACTATCTCAGAGTTTACCGTCAGCACGCACACATTTTTCTGAATTTAGAAGAACATTGATCAGTAAAATGCGTCTTTATGACATGTCGTTGACAGAAGTCACGCAGCTGATGTCACAAATACTAACTGAATCTGAATTCAACAGTTTTGAATCTGCTGTCACTTCTGAACTGCGAAATGCCAGTAAGGGTGATTTAAGAGAAGGTATTTTGAAAATCCTAAAGAATATCTTAGGACCCAAAATAGATTGGTCTAGAATTACTACCTGTGTGCAAAGGAAAGAAGAAACTGTGAGTGAATATACTGAGAGATTTTGTCAGTCAGCTGTAATCTACAGTGGAATTGTTGATGACCCTGAAAGTGTGCTAGATGACAAGGGACCCTTGGTTCGATATCTGGTCAGATGGCCTTGTAGCCGAATACAGAAAAGCTTTACCATTCTTAGATCTAACTTGGTCTAACAGAACTCTCAGAAGTAACCTAGACAGGTTAGCTACATGGGAAAGAGATGCTGATGTCAAGGCAAAAGTAAGAGTAGCAGCTACGTTTAACACAACGAAACAAGACAATAGATGGTCTAAAAGAGAAAGCAAATGCAAATACTGTGAAAATTTGGACATTGGGAGAAAGAGTGTAGGAAGAAGTTGCAAGATAGTAAAAGAAATGCTATGCATAATTCTGCTCCTTCTCAGCCTGCACACAACCCTGAAGTAGTTCCGCCAGTGACCACTGAAACTATAGGACAGTTAGTTCAGGCTCTTCTAAGAGCACAACAAGACCAGGAAAAAACTAATTATTGGGGCTGTGAGTAGCTACCTTTCCCTGTAATCCAACACAATGACCAAAGAATTTTTGTGAAAGGTAGCATAAAAGAGAAAGAGATTGATTTTTGCTTGATACAGGTGCAGAAATTACAGTAATTCCTACAAAATTGGCACAAGGTTTAAACATCCCATACAAGAAAACCAAACTTTGTTTAACTGGTGTAATAGGTGAAGATTCTGTTTTGTATGAAACTCCGCCCATAGAGGTACAATTTGGCCCAAAAACTCTGACTACAAAATTGCTATGCGCTCCATTAAATACAGGTGCAATTTTAGGCATGGATCTTCTGAGACAAATAAATCTAACTTTAGACATGTCCTCAGAATCTACTAGCATAAAAATTTCCTCAGCACAGATTTCTACCAATAATGCAACCCCTCCCGAGTATGCTTTCTTACAGAATCATCCAATTTGGGCTAAAGACAAGGATGATTGTGGGTTGTTGACAGGTGTAGAACCAGTTAAATTGACAGGAACTCCACCTCCGGTCACCAAACAATATCCGATTAATAAGGAAGCTATACAGGAATCAAACTTATTGTAGAAAATTTGCTGACGCAAGGAGTGCTAGTTAAAACCAACAGTCCATGTAATTCACCCATATGGCCCATCAAGAAATCTAATGGGACATGGAGACTTACAATAGACTACAGAGTAGCCAATAAACATATTGAAAAAATCACCCCCCTAGTGGCAGATCCATCTACAATTTGTAATGGCTTACCATTAGATTGTAAGATTTTTCAGTAATTGATATGTCTAATGGATTCTTTTCTGTACCGTTGCACTCTGACAGCCAGCCATGGTTAGCTTTCACAGTTGACTATGAACAATACCAGTGGACACGATTGCCACAGGGATTTCAAAACTCCCCAACCATATATCATCAGGCTGTCAGACGTGATTTGTGTGACCCAGAATGTCCGGTAAAACAGTCCACTATGATCCAATATGTTGATGATATTTTGATTGCCTCAACAGATCATGAGGTACATCAAACTGAATTGGCATCATTGTTGGACTATTTGCATAAAAAAGGACACAAATGCAGCTTTCACAAAGCTCAAGTTGCTAAAAAGCAAGTCACATTTCTGGGTCAAACAATTGGTGCAGGAAATAGATCCATTACACAGGATCGAGCGGCTTCAGTCAAAGCCATACCTCCGCCTAATACCATTAAAACACTCCGCTCATTTTTAGGAACAACAGGTTATTGTAGACCTTGGATTGAAGACTATGCCTCGATTGCTCAGCCTCTCTATGATTTGTTGAAAGGCCATGGTAAAGATTCAGATACTGTTTGTATGGAAGAACTTCATCTCAAAGCTTTTAATGATTTGAAGAGAGCACTATGTCAAGCACCAGCATTAGGAATTGCCCAATCTGATAGACCCTTTGTGCTTTATGTCCATGAACATTAGGCTTTATGACTGCATGTCTAATGCAAGATCATGGGGCAGCTTACGCCCAATTCATTACTATTCCGGTAAACTTGACATAGTCGCTCAAGGTATGGGCCCATGCCTCAGAGCAGTACAGGCAGTTCATCTAGCGCTTCAGGCTTCATCAGGAATGGTGTTAGGTCAGACTGTAAACGTAAAATGCCCTCACACAGTGTCCGCACTAATGAATCAAGCAAAAGTCACTTCTGTCACCTCCTCCCGTTGGGGAAATTGGTTAGCAACTCTCACAGCCCGAATATTGTTATACAGCGCACCAGTCACGAACCCATCCTCATGTATGATGTCTGCAATGACTGAATTTGTGTTAGAGGATGAAGGCGAAATGACTCATGATTGTGTTACGCTTACATATGCAGCGACAAGTGAAATAGCAGAAACTCCCATAGAGAACAGAATTGGAGTTGTTTGTTGATGGTTCAGCTCAAGTTATTGAAGGTAACAGACGAGCAGGATATGCAGTAACTTCCACCACTGAAGTAGTTGCTTCAGGTCGTCTTCCAGATCATTTTTCAGCTCAAGCTGCAGAACTAGTAGCCTTAACTAGAGCATGCACGCTAGCTTCAGGATCGGTTGCAAATATCTACACAGATTCCAGGTATGCTTTTGGGGTAATTCATGATTTTGGTGTCATTTGGCAAACCAGAAAATTTCTAACTTCTGCTGGATCCCCATTAAGCATGCTGGATTAGTGAAAGATTTAATGTTTGCCATGAAACTCCCAAAGAAATTAGCAGTGATCAAAGTGAAAGCACATCTCACAACTAATACTACGGAAGCTAAAGGTAATGCTCTTGCTGATGTAGCGGCTAAACAGGCTTGTTTCTATGCAACTGTACAAGTGTGTTCAGGTAGTACAGCACAGAAGATAATTCTACCTCCTGAATCAATCGTTGATCTGTATAAAGACGTTCCTCTATATGAAGCATGGACATGGTTAGACAAAGGAGCCACTGTGGATTCATCCGGCTGCTGGACCAAAGGGGAAAGTATGTTGCTCCCGAATCACTGTTGCCATATTTGGCTCAACAAATACACAGTTTGGGTCATAGTGGTCCAGCAACGATGAATCACAGGTTCTCAAATCAATGGTGGAATCCAAAATTCAGAAACGCAGCCACTGAAACAGTCAAGAGATGTGTTACATGTCAGAAAAATAATGATGTACCAGCAGCCATTACACCAGCAGCACATACCCCAGCTCCACCAGGGCCATTTCGTCACCTGCAAGTTGATTACATATCGTTGCCCCTTGTAAAGGAAAAACTGACGTTTTGGTAGTAATAGACAAGTTCTCAAGATGGGTAGAAGCTTATCCAACAGGGCGCTACAGCTGCACATACTGCTAAATGTCTTGTCACTGATTTCATTCCCAGATGGGGATTACCAGATTGCATTGACTCAGATCAAGGTACCCACTTCACAGGACAGGTAGTCAAGGAAGTGTCTAGAATGTTGAAGATTAAGTGGAACCTTCACTGTCCCTATAGGCCACAAGCATCAGGACAGGTTGAACGATCAAACAGAACAATCAAAACCAGGCTAAGCAAAATGCATCAGGAAGGAGTACCATGGGTTGAAGCACTGCCCGCAGTACTGTGTAGTATGAGAGCATCACCTAACAGATCAGTAGGACTGAGCCCTCATGAGATTATTACTGGACGCCCAATGCAGATGCCAGGTGTGATTGATCTTAGAAATGCTGATGTGCACATTGCTTCAGATGCCCTGATCGCTTACTGTGAAAACCTCACAAAGGCAGTGCAGAGTGCCAAAGAGAGAGTTGAGTCGTGTTGGCAGACTCCACCAGAAGGTGGACACACAATCGTCCCAGGTCAATGGGTCATGATAAAGGCATTCAAAAACAAGCCATTAGAGCCTAAGTGGTACGGACCACATCAAGTGATGTTGATTACAGCAGCTGCAGTATTGTGTCAGGGAAGGAAAACTTGGACTCATGTGTCACATTGTAAGGTTGTTCCTCCCCCTGCAGGGATAGGATAGGGCAGACACAAGAACCAGTGAGGAGCCCAGGGAAGAACCGAAAGCAACAGGCTTCGGGGGCCAACCCTGAGGTGAAGATTTCCTCATAGGCCTTTCCTCCATTAGTCCATCCTTTCCTCACTGTTCTTTAGGTGTCGCAGGAATTAAGAAATAGGGAAAGAAGGAACAACCATAGCAGACTATATTTTGAACAGAGGATACAACCCTAATGTTTGCAGACTCTACAAATACTGCTCTGTGCCGTTGTTCTCTCTTGTTTGTGTTTTCTTCCTCTGTGCAGATACCATTTGATGGCTGTCCTGAGATCCATATGCACCACCCTTCTCACCTGCGGATAAAGCCACAACCTCTAGAAAACAACTAGACCCATCGCGAGCCAACTATCACACAAGAAAAGAAAAAAATACACAACACAGAGACTCACATACGGGAACTTCAGTCATCCATCAACATGATCAAGATTTTATTAACCATCATGGACATCACGCAAAGTGTAGACCCCAGAAACAACATATTCTTAGAGCTGATGAATATGTCAAGAAATGCCTTGTTTGCTGGAAAGAATGTTTGCATGCACGCACCTTCAGTAGGAGCAGGAATCCCATGGGTGGCACACCCTATCTCCAAATGTGACACGTGTACCTTATTCGATCATCATACCAGTGGATTACACAACAAGGATACATGTCACAACGTAACAATTCCTCCAGCTTCTTCGTGTTGCATTCCTGGACTACCATCCTGCAACCTAACTTCAGCTACTCCCATCATGACAGATCTACTCATGCCAAGGATGTTCTATTGGTGCATGGAAAATCATGCTCCAGCATCGACTACACTGGGTGAAATTCCTCGTGAACGCGTTGCAGCTTTGTGATTGAAAGAAGAACCGAATTCGATGTGTATGCGTTACTACATCAGATACGAAAGAGAATGAATTAAAGAGTGTCTCTACGGGAACCCATCCCTACCGAAACTTTTGCCATAAATCAGTGGTGTATGATTCCTCCACCGACTGGCACTTTGTGGTTATGTGGGACTTCTGTCTACAGCATCCTACCCAGCCAATTCAATGGCAGGTGCACCCTGGTTTATGTCCTACCAGCCATCAGAGAAAATACACACTCCACCTCAAGTTCTCCACATCTACAAAATTCAGCTTCTACCAACAAAGATGGCTGCATTCCAGGACTCACTTGTGTACAAACGTGGTGGTCAAGAACTCTGGAGCATTAATCCCATCGTATGGTGTCATGCAGGCTCGATCAAGTCAGAAGCCTGTCGGATTCTGTACAGAAATTGGCCAATGATACGGTTTTGGCCCTGGGCAACATCAAGGACACTCTTGCCTCGCACAAGATGATGATCTTACAGAACAGAGTGGCCTTGGATTACATTCTTGCAACACAAGGGGAGCCTGTACCATTATCGGTCCTGAATGCTGCACCGGTTAATGGATCCAACAGAGAACTTGAACAAAATCCAACAAGACATTCTTGGTCTTTCAGAAAATTACACCAGATGACTGAAGATAATTCTTCATGGTTCGAAACTTGTTAGGTAAACCCTGGCTGTGGATCAAGGAAATAGCAATTCTGCTGTTGTTTCTCCTACTTGTGTACTATCTATGCCTCCACAGTATCAAGTGTTTCTTACAGCAAATGACGCCCGCCTCTCACGAGGAAATGACAGTTCCAACCAGAAGAGATTATTACCCGTAAGAACTTCACGGACCCTAATTGCATGTTTTGTTTCTGTGTCAGCATGCAATTACATATAAGCAACACAGAACATGTACTATGTGCCTGTAACAGATTACAAGTTACAAGAATTAACTTTTAAGTGTCTAAATTTGTATTTTGTGAGAGTTATTAGAACTCTCAAAGGGGGAATTGAAGGATTACAAATTGTATTTACATGTTTAATTTAGATTATTATTATCCACTTTTTAACTCAATGTATAACTGTGCTTTGTCTCAATCAAGTCATGTTGACTGCCAGACGTTGATTTGTGTGAACCCCTGGCAGACGTGGATTCGTTTTAGGTTGATTGAATTAGTGTCTATGCATTTGATTATGTTGATGAGATTAGAACCACGGGAAGTCTGGTAACAGATGTTGATTCAAAGAACCCTTGCCAGACGTGGATTCAGGGGTTTATTGCCCTCAGAGGCTTGCTTTGTTTGATGTTTGTCTCCACCTCAAAAAGTCCCTCCTCCAAAATACCTATAAGACACCCTGTAAAATTACTTAAGATTGAGATTTTGATGACTGCAGATAACCAACACATGTCATAGAATAAAGAAATTCTGCTGACAATCCAATCCGAAGTCTCCTGGTCTTCTCTTCTGAGTTTTCTACACTTTAGAAGAACAAAGTTTTCAACACAGTTCAGGTGGCATGACCAGCCTGGAGGGAGTGATTGATAACCTTAATAATCAGGGACACAGAGGTTAGATTTCACCAAGGCTGTAGGAAAAGGGTCCAGGGTACAGGTTGATGGTTTCATCTTTCTGATTTTGTCCTCAACCTGCTGTGAGATGTCAGAAAAACAGCAGAGAGCTGGGGAGTCTCAGGCTAAATCAGCAGTCAAAACAGGTAGAGCAGAGCTAGACAGAAAAGAGTAATGTTATCTACTTTTTTCTGAAAAACACAATAAAGGTGTGTCTCTCCTTTGTAGCTTCTAAGTGAGGGTGAGCTTGCGGTTTAAGTAAGTGATGTATAGTAGAGAATAGCTGCTTTGAGTTTCCAGAGTTATTAATGATACCAGAATAGAATCGTGACTAGCATCTCTTGGGATTTTGTCTGTTTCTGATGCTCTCAGTCTGTCTGCCTGTGAACAGGGAGTCCTGTGACTTAAGACTGTCTAGTCCGCTTCCTTCATCTTTCGCAGCTCACAGGTAAACTATGGGCTGAACGAGAAGGTGACAGTTCTAGTTTTGACCTGCATGGATGTTCAAGAGACTGCTCAAAGATCTATTGTGTCAACTGACTCAGTAACTGAAGAGAAATCAGCAGAGGAGAGCTGCTGAAGATCTATTGCTAAGGAGACTAGATTTATCTTCTTCAAATTTGAAACACATTTGACGCTTCACTTTGATTAAGGAACAAGGGAGTGGCAACTCCATTGAAATTACCTTATGGTCAGACACACCCAGGTCATACACAGAAGGTTACAAATGGGGCAAAGTTTGAAATAACCAAATCCAATGTGTGTCCTCTAGAATGTGTGGGCACATCAATATGTTGTTGGAGATCAAGACAGTCCAATAATTGCAAAAACTCAACCGCAGTTGCAGGAGGGAGTATCTATATGAATATTAAAATTCCAAGTATTAAAATATTACCAGTGGTAGAGCAGAGTGTTGTAAGAAGGTCATGAATTTCAGAGATGAACACGGAGTTCAGTTTAGTAAATGAGAAGTATTTCATAGGAAAAGGAGGTTTACATTTAAATGCAAAGCATTCAAACGAGGACAGTATTGGCAAAGGGAGGATCACTCTCTGTCTATTTATTATAGCTCCACCCCACACCAGTAGTCTTAGGTAGCTGTAACCGGGGCAGACTTCATTTAATGTAGAGTAGACCTCTGGCTGGTATGTCTCTCACATAAGGTCCAAACCCTTTTCCATGATATGGTCATGTACTAATGATGACTTATTTGAGAGAGATTGTGCATTAAACAGTTCTATTTTGAGCATTGATGAAGTAATGCATCTCAGAGGCTGTAGTACATTGAAATCCACTCTTTTATGTCCTGCTCGAAAAGCGATCTCACGTTATTTCTGCAGTCCAGCTCAGGAACGCCTCGCTGATTCCCATTTTACCAACACCGAGAGCGATGTTGCTCTGATGACTGTCAAACCTGCAACATCGGGTCCAGATGGATTTAATCGAGGCAGAGCAGACAGACTGATGGTAGACAAACTTCGATGGAACTTGTGTATAACGCGGTCTAGAGTCCAAGTCCTTTAATAGCTGCAATGCACGCTGGAGCTACAGTATGGTTGTTGTAATTTAACAGCTGCGGATGGAATACTTTAGCCTCATGCCAGTCACCAAATGAGCAGGAGCTAACGCTTAGCCAAATAGAAACTGTCAAAACTGTGTGCAACAAATTAAAATAAATTGTCCATGACATGGCATTGAATTACATGTCAGCACAACCGGGACAACTGAGAGGTGGACCAGGGAGTAAATCTCTTAGTAGCAGCAGATAAATCCAGGTATTTACTTCCAATGACTAAACGACAACACGCTGTCGATGTTGAGCCGAGCGAGGTAACAGTAAAGTAGACCGCCTTCAGTTTGATAACAGTCTGTACAAAGCAAGCCTTAAGTAGATTAATTTTAAACTCTTTAAAAGAAGAGAGTGGCGGTGGAGAAGCGGAACAACAAACGCCAGCGTCTCTCCCTCCGCTGTCACTATATGACATGTGTCATTTCACAAACAGTGTTTTAAAGCATACAAACATCTCGTAGGGGTGCTCATGCCCAGAAGCGCATCGAGCACGAGAATGCAGGGCGCTCAGTCTGATATCCTCAAGCAGCCACACATGAAGCCTCCACAACTCTGTTCAGCACACGAACCGTCCACCTGGGATAGTAAATCCTTCCTGATGGGATCGGCCAGCGGTGCCACCAGTTCTGTCAGGTCTCGGAAACAAGGCTGGTTTGGCAGGTTCGGGTGATGAGTATCACTAAAGCTTCCTACTTGATCTACTCCTACCGTATATTCAACATAGCCTCAAGAACTCCATTAGTCTCAGAGCAGTTTGTCTATATGGTTGGCTGGCGTGTCACATGAGTGCTAAGATCCGCCATTCATCCAAATAATGAGAACGTGGGGGAGAGAGCCACGACATTCACTTCGAAAGTGCTCCAATGCCAGCTCAACAGGAGAACAGGGTACTGATACGCCGTGACCTCGAGAGCAAACCTCGAAAACGCATGTGATGCGGTATCTGAATGTGAAAGTACAGTCAAGTCCATGGACGCAACCAGTCCCGGGTGAATCTGTTCCAGCAAAATCATCCCGAACGGACGCTTGCAGACCGCTGATGGGGAGCTGGTATCATGAATGAGAGTGTCCTCTACAAACGGCAGACCGTGACGGGGCTGGTATCATGTGAATAAGAGAGCAGTGTCTTCCAGACACAGCAGTCACTGATGAGGGGCTGGTATCGTGTGAATGAGTGAGGAGCCAATTGATTGTGCTTTGCACAGGCAGAACGCCGCCTGAGGCGGGGGCTGCATGTTAGACAGTGGGTTTTTTGGCGGCATCTGCGGTGGCATGAGAACCCTTAGGAATGCGGACATAAGCTCATCAGTAAGGTCCACCACTGGTCGAGGCAGAGGACTCATCCTAAAGAAAAGTCATACTCACCTGAACACTGCAGAGTCATCAAGGCCCGCCCTAGTATGAGCGAACCTCAACTGTGAGCTGTATTAGTTTAAGCCATAATCTAGGTTGTTCAGCAAGTGAAGGAAAAGATTCTGACATAATTGTCGCAGGCTCTGCATTTATACTGCCTCGAGCTCGCCATTATTTGCATGTTTAACAAACCAGTCATTTGGACTGGCGTGATCCAATAGGACTTCAGGAAAGGTTGGAGGAAGGAGTTCCCATAACGGAGAATTTCTCTGTGATGTCTCGTGAAAGCTCGATAAAGGAACCGTTAACGATTTAAAACACGAACCTTTCTTCACGAATCACAACAGCACAGACGTGATGTCACAACACCACACCAAAATAAAGGTCCTGTTCAGTGCGTAAGAGTACACGAGACAAAATGACATCATTCAGATCAACGCCTCATTCATAGATGCTCCAATCTGTTTAGGTATGACCAGAGCAGATGTAATATTTGGTTAGAGAGATTTATCTCGTATGTTATTTCTAGGCTTACCTGTGTTCCTCAATTCATTCAGATAGTATAATACATAAGATAATCTATCAAACAATGTTGGATTTTCTGTGGAAAAACATGTGCATTATATTTATGTATCTTTATCGCATCCCTTGTCAGTGTCGGGCACTTGCTTGACCATTTATTGTGATTAACAGGAAATTGTGTTCAGCTGAATTGGAGTAGTATTTTGTTAGATGGGTATAAAAGCTTTGTTTACTGGCATGTGAAGCCCTTGTGAGAAGACCAAGAGTGTAAAGACCATCGACTCTACCATGCAACTCCAGGACAGGGACACTGTCAAAGGATATAAGTATCGCTTATTTATCTTCTTTCTTACTGCTTGTTTCACTAGTGTTTTAGTTTTATAACCAATTCTTACTATGTGTAAGTTGTTGTTTGTTAGCATGTGTTTTTTAGTATTTAGGAAACTACTGCCATTTGATTTGTTGTCTATTTTAATTTTAGATAAATTATGTATGAATTTATTATGTCTTTATAGGTATTTTCTTTAGTTTTAATAAATTGTATTTATTTTAGTTATGTTACTTCAACATACTAGATGGAAATGAAATAACACACATATATATATATATATATATATATATATAGGTGTTTGGCTTAGTGTCATGTTAGAATAATTTGTATACTCATATCTTTTGTTGTTTTAATATTTAGAAATGTTTTTAGGTTTATTTTTTGTTTTCATTTAAATGTTTAGTTTTTAAATGTTTTTGTATGCATTTGTCATGTTATTTAATTTCTCAATTTTCTTAAATGTGTGTGTATATATAGCATTTATAGAGTTTTAACTTATAGTTTTAGTTATTTTTTCTTTTGTAAGTCGCTTTGGATAAAAGCATCTAAATGACTAAAAAGTAAAAAAAAAAAGTACTAGTTATATTAGAAAATCAGTGATGGTAAATTCATATAATTTCTAGATTTATAGTGTTTTGCAACTTTATTTTATTTATAAACATGTCATATTTGTTTTTTTAACTATGACAAACAGATTGAAAATGAGGCCTACATAAGTAATCTCTTGATTATACTTAAGTTTCATAAATAAATTCAGCAATCAGAAACCTAATTTTTCAATGGTACTTAAGGAATTAGATATCTATAAGCACCATTAAGGAGAGTACAATCAAAAAGCTGTAAAAACTCTTTATCTATTTGCTATATTTAAGTTATTATGATTTAGTAAGGCCTTACAGTATTTTATTTGTCTTCATACATGCATGTAGAGTTAATACTTCTTATTTCTCCTGTGTTTACCCTTGGCACTTTAGTTCTGTATTTGTTCAATAAAAAACACAAACTTATCCTATAATCTATATTAATGTGTTCCAGGAGCGTAGCCAGAAAGGAGACTCTGGATGTGCATCAGAAAAACTGGGTGTGCCACATTTATTGTCAGATTAATATCAAGAAAAAAAAATAAACATGCTTATTGGGTAAAATATGTTAGTTTAACCATTTTATTTTTGTGTAGGCTACATGTGTCTGTTAACCTATTCTCCGTTTTGGATGTCTTTGAAAATCACTATTTTATATCTGCAACAAAGTGAGTGAGTGTGTGTGTGTTATGCGCTGTATATTTAGTATTATTAAACCTTTCTCATGTATGTCTGTGTGTGTGTGTTTGTATGCTTACTGTTTATTAAGCATTTTAAACCTTAATTTCTGTGTCGTGTGTATGTGACAGAGAGAGAGACAGTTTTAATGAATTCTCCATTGTGAATGTGTTCTATTGTCAGCCCTGCATTTCACATTGGCTCATTAGTGGTCTCAACCCTGCTCCTGGAGAGCTACCCCCACAGATTGTAACTGAAATCTGCAGGATGGTTGCTCTCAGGAGAGGGTTGAGATCCCTGATATAAAATCTTAAAAGAGAAGACTTGCAGAGTATTGTCACCTGTCATTATTTCAAATATCTATATCTGCAACAAAATATGTGTGCATTTTGTCCGATATGAGTGTGTCTGTGTGTGTGTATCTGTGTAAGCAAGCTTAATGATTATTAATATGATAGTTTAACCATTTCATTTCATTTCATTTGTGTGTGTGTGTGTGTGTGTGTGTGTGTGTTTCTGTGAGCCTATTGTCCATTTTCGATGAGTTTCACCATGCATCCAGCTTTGGCCTAGACCCTAAAAGCATACCACCTTGGCCTTAAAATGATTGAACCCTGGTTATCGCTGCTTATTTTGTTTGTTGTTGTTTTTTTTCCATTTTCCGAAGCTTTCGCTCAAGAGGGTCACCGACAATCACATACAGTATAACCTACAACAGCTCTTTAACTGCGCTCTAGTCAAACGCGCTCACTGTAGCCTAATCATTAACCACACACCAGTGGCGGCTGCTGATCTTTTAAAGACAGTACAGTAAAACTATTGTTACTGTACTAATACATTTTTCAAGTATCTGTATTTACAGTAGTTTTATTAGTAACTTTACTTTTTATTCACTACAAAAGCATAAGATGATTTTACTTCACTACATTTCATAAAACATATCGTTACTTTATAATACATCATTAAAGAAGCTGTATGATTCATGAACAAACTGATTCTTTTCAATGAACCTCTTCGCAAATCGCAACAAACATTCATTCAATTGCAGCTGTTCTAGAAACTCACTGATTCAAATGATCCTTGAGCGAGTCTTCAGTGAACTGAACTCAAATAAACCGGGAGATCTTGTTAGATAACAACAGCTGAAGAAAAGTGTTACTAATGTAAATTTAGGATTAATTATTGTAACTGAAAATAATATTTAGGTCAAAACTGTCAGTTGTTAAACTAAATCTGCTGTAAAGGGTGATCTATTTAAGCCCACTGAAATGCTTGAATGCAGACAGATCAACATCAGTGTTCTAATTATGTTTTAGGTCAAAAACAAAATTAAACACAGATTAAATAAAATAACTCATGCATGCTCATATTTTGTAACGTTAGCAGTTTTATTAAATGCTATGCATTTAGACCTATGACGCCTGTTTTTATATTGTTTATCAACAGTATACATTTTTATATTGTTTAGATCAACTAGCAGTAATAGACAGATATGAATGTTTATTCATAACCATACTGAAACTAAGTAAATATTGTTAGCTGATAACTGTCTAGCTAACATTTGCTGGTGCTAAGTTGAGGAAATTTTTTAGATATAAAGTCCAAATATCTTTATTCAGCCACCTAGATAGATTCCATCTGAGGAAAAGAAAGGATGTGATGTTCAGAACATAGTAACTAGTAATTATCAGAGAAGTGATGCCTCTGGGGGCATTGGCCAGGGTTACACCACAGACAAGGTTTGAGAAGAATCATTATGAAAATATAATGAGATTTTCCTTAAATGTTCTTCCTAATTTCAGGCCTAATTTTCATGTCATATATAACTGATGTCAAAACAACAAGTTCAATGTATTCCATCAACAAAATATATATCTTGACTATATAGTGGTTATTTTGGAAAACCCAGGTATTTTGGGCAGTAGGATTATAAAATAGCTAATATAAAATTAAATAAAGTAGTCTATATAAAATTGCAAAATAAATCTGTCTATCATTTTTTACTTAAGTACATTTGAGTACTTTTGTTTTTGAAAATTGAAAAGCAGTACTTTTACTTTTACTGAGTAATATTTATATAATGTATCTGTACTTTTACTCAAGTACTTGATCTGTGTACTTTGACCACCACTGAAGAAAGCTCATTTTCGGTAAATCATAAAATTGTCCATTTATTTATATGTACCCTGCACGTTCCTTTTCAAGAAATGCTCTGTAACCCTGTACCAACTAGGCTTTCCAGTGACTTGACCAGTGTCCTCTCAATGGCCAGCAGTGTTTAGCGAAAGCCTTGGCCCATTGTGTTTGGGTGTGGGACTTGAGCCGCTTTAAACAGAAGCTCCTTTCTACACCTGTGCAGTTTGCTAGCTGGCTGTTCAGACTATATGAATTAATGAACAAACGATCTAATATATATATATATATATTTAACTCAACGGGAGGAAATGTGGGAATTATAAACTGAATGAATGGTGTGAAATTGTGTGTGAAATATACGATGAAGGTTGCAGCAGTTTGTCTTTCGACTACACATGCAAAATGTGATGGGACTGAGTTGGAAATGGAGACACAGAGTGATGTGTCATAATCTGAAGACCACGCACGCACACCAACCGCCTTTGCATTGAAGCTACCGCTTGTCATTTTTTATAACCAAAAAATAAAAAATGTCTAAAAGCTGATATGTGACAGTGTATAGCAACAAGCTAAAAACAATAAATACGTTTTTATAAGCTGTCACCCCAAAACGAGCGTTTTAGGACACAAAAGTGGACAAAAAGAGATGACAGACTCCAATCATCACAGACGCCGGAGTCCGGGCCAGCCACTCCTCCATTCATCCCAGAGACGCTGAGTCTGTGGACATAATCGCAGCATTATCCAATGACCGCCTTGTTTCAAGCACTGAAAAGTTTAAAGCAGCCCCATTGAAGTCAATGGACGCTGGGCTTCAACAGAGTAATGCACCTACGCTACAATGAATGAGAAGGAAATCAGTCAGCCACCCAAGTAGCTGATTCTGAACAAAATTGTTTTGTCGAGATGCTGTTTAATGCATTTTTGTTAAATGACATTGTAAAATGTTAAACAATAGTACATATTTGACCATTCATTTTTGACATTATAGGAAGCTGAGCTTCCTTGCAGTCTTAAAGAAATCGGCTGCTACACACATCATAAACCCCTTTAGGACAATTTATGTCACATATTTTAATAAGACTAAACTCCTATTTAACCTAATGATCACAGGTTTAATACAAATACATTTTAAGTTTCTAATTATAACACCGCATTTCAGTTATTCAAACAATGAACAAATTATACAGTGAGCAAAGCACATTTAATTTATCAAAGAATAACCATTGACTTCAGTGACTAGCCTATGTAAAAATCTATTATGTAAAACAGCTGTAGCTGCTCTACTAAATAAAAACAAAATGCTTTTAAATAATCCTCCTTAATCATTAACATTTTGCACATCCTGCAATGATTATTGAACTTTCAAAATAAAAAATTAAACCGCAAGTTCATATATATATATATGCTTTTATTTATGTAGGCTACACAGAGAAACAATACATAGAGAAACAAGATGCTTTCTGCCCTCTCATGCAGTCTCTGTGAAATGAGCGTCACAGCAATGAACCGGATACTTTATTAAACGAACGAACGAACCAAAAAATAAAAATCTTTAATTACGTAGTCGGAATGAAAAGGTGCATTTCTTTATTAAAGTCAGCGCCGCATTCTGCAACTTTATCTTTTCAGCTGACACTGACTGAGAAGAAATCATTAGTTTATTAACGAATAATTAAAATGTTTTATTTTGCCTTTCCCCAACATTCATAATCATTAGCCTACTTTTGCCGTTGCAAGCTTTGAGCGGCGCTACGGGATAGGCTATGCCTATATATTAAAGGATGGTTAGTAGCCTAAGTTATTATATTAATCAATTTATGTGTGACTAGTGAAATCTTTAGTCGGGGACAGGCCTTCTTGGCACAAGGAACCGATAAATTTTTAAATAAAATGCTGTCAATTCGAAAAGTGCCTGCTAATCACGTCACGTTATATTGCAATGCAGAGTTATGAATGCGTAATAATAAGTAAAATGTTTTAATTTATTTAATTTCTTATGGGTGCAATGGTGGTGCTTTGGTCTTTCTTGGGGTGCTGAAGCATCTGCTAGCCCCTCCTTTGCGCTGCCCATGTTTATTATTAAAATTATAATTCTGCATCTGTTTTAGGTGTGCCAGCTGCCACTGTGGGTGGCACCACCCTGGCACACCCTGGTTTGTTTACGCCCCTGATGTGTTCATCTACCATCATGGTACAGGCCCCTGGTTTAGCCCTGAAGCCATTGAAATTGACATCAAACCAATACAATTGTATGTTTTATAATATGAAAGCCTGGTCACTGATTGGTCCTTTATCAACCAATCACATTGAAGATATGACCCTGACTGAATCTGATTGTTACAGGTATATTGACTAGGAAGAGGAGCCCAATTACTAACTTGTATATGCATATTTAAATTGGATTTATCAACTTGCACCTATCATAAAATTGGATAATATTCAAAGTTATTTTGAAGATCTCAGAGTTGAAGAATGTTTTATTTATTTAGTGTTGATGCTACAATGCACATAATCATATTTTCTTCAAAACAACCCTGCACATAAACACATCCACATACAGACAAAGAAATGTCAGGTCTGAAAGGGCTTCCACTGCTATATTAGAAGAATAGCGCTTGTACTGGACTACATTACCCATGAAGCCTAGCGGCCGGCTCTAATCTTACAGGAAGCGCGTGGATTTATCATCACACATACATGTTCATCTTTAGCACATGCAGGCATTAACTCTGATCAGCACTGATACTGAACGCAGACTCTGACTGAGAGCGATTCGGCTGACAGATGGCGTGAAGCAGATGGGCGGAAAATAGGGCACGCACACACATCGCGACGCACGCGTCTGCGCTTATCGAGAGGCGCGATGGTGGATAACCGGCACGCCACGGCTCTGGTGATCGCCGGTGTTCTGAGCGTGCTGGCCTGTGTATCTGTCGGTGTCCATCGGCTCTCCGCACTGGTTCCGGTACACGAGCCCGCCGGTGCGCGCGGAGCCCAACGCCTCGCGCTGCGCGCGCTGGACGAGTTTCTGGACGGAGACTTCGACGAGAAGAGCGTCAGCGACGCGCTGTTCCGCATGAACGGACGCTCGGGCTGTGGTGGAGATGCGTGCAGACGCCGCTGACGCGCACTGGTACAGAGCCCGGTAAACATCATCATCAGCTTCTGGATCGGACTGCTGTATTCGTGCATTCATATTGTGTTGCGTGTGTTTCAGATCCAACGATGGTGATGGAGTGTGTGAGTTTCTCTCTCTTTCAGCAGTTCACCCAAAATACAAAGAGCCTGGAAACCATAACAGCGGAGAAGATCTGATACGAACCTGAGCACACACACACACACACACACGCGCACGCGCACACACTCTCAAGCACACACACACTCTCAAACATACACACACTCTCAAACACAAACACACACACACACACACACACACACACACACATACACATACACACACACACACACACACTCAAACATACTGCACGCACGCACACACACACTCTCAAACATACTCACACACACACACTCACTAGGAACGGTACATGAAATACCGAACCGCTCGTTCGCTTGTCTCGGTTTGTGTGAGCGGTTCGACGATGCAATGTAGCCTGCTCAGTTCGAACATACATATAGACAGTAAAAGTGAGTAAGGAGTGCTGCAGAAATGGCAAGTGGAGGAGATAATGAAGGTTGGCGGATGCGCCCGCTGCTCAAATCCGTGTGTGGGAAAATTTTGGATTTCATGTTACTTACGATGACAACGGAAATAAACAGTAGATAGAACTGCGACTGTGTGCAAGCATTGTGCAAAATGCATTCAATATGCTAATGGCAACACTTCTAATATGACAGTTCATTTGAGAAGACATCACGTCAATGTGTCGATAAGCACAAACAGGAGAGAGCGGTTAGAAACAACTTCTACTGTCCGCAGCATTTAAGCAACCTCTCAGTGATAAGTCGGACAGGGCAATAGCCATAACTAAAGCATTGGGGATGTTTATAGCAAAAGATATGCAACCGCAGCGTGATTGAGTGTGAAGGATTTCACAGCTGATGAATGTACTTGGATAATATTCCTCTCGCCGACACTTGCACCACTGTAATTCCAAAACTGTATGCCAGACACGAGGAGAAATTGAAAAAGAATTGTCCGACACAGCCCACGTAGCTCACTACAGATGGACCCTCCAGGGCCACTGAAAGTCACGGTGACCGCCACTGTATTACTGAGTGGAAATGAGAAGCTGCGTTTGCAAACACGCCCCATTTATGAAAGTCATACCAGTGAGCATCTCTCTGAAATGCTGACAGACGCGGTGGCAGAATGGAAACTGGAGGGTAATAGCATAATTACTGTTACAGATAATGCTCAAAATATAGTGAATGCTATCGATTTAGCAGCGGACTTGCCGTGATGGACAAGGATATGAAGAAGAAACAGAGCCACAGCACTTGATCCAAGATTCAAGTCCTGCCTGAAGAAGCCTGTGTTCAGAAAATCTACGATGATCTAACCACGGACATTGTGGACATTGACATTGAGGTATTGTGTTTGTTTTTATCCTAATGATAATTGCTGTTTTATTTTTTATTTTATTTTTTGACTAAGCCAAGCATATTTAATCTATTTGTGCCTTTGTAATATTCTATTCCCCACTGCCCAGTAGAGAATAACTTTTGCTGCCATGAGAACTATTTGTTGTTATTAACATTTCCAAAATGTCTATTTTGTCATATACTCATCAGGGTCAAAGCAGTGAAGCCCAGCGGCCAGTTCATCCTCAGGAGCGAGCCAGGGCCATCAGAGACCCTCCTCCCCAGAAAAAATCTGCCATGGCAATGGTATTTGCACATTTTATAAAACAGAGGAAAGAAGAACAAAGCCTTTGTCAGACATCATTCATGAAGAGGTCACTCATACAAGGCCACAGGCTGCATCTCTGTGGATGAAGACCCACTCGATGGTGGAAGAGCAATGAGCATAAGTATCCTCACATTGCTAAGTTAGCAACGTAACCTCGCTGTCCAAGGTACATCTGTGCCAAGTGAACGTGTTTTCTCAACAGCTGGGGACATAGTCACTGCAAGTAGGTCTCGCCTGGCAGAAAATGTGGACAAACTGATATTCTTGCAGAAAATATGAAAATTCAGTGAACAGAGTGTTTTTATGCAACATTTTATAGCAATTTTGATAGCCAGCATTTTGTTTTTAATATTTAAATATATACAGGCACTTTAATGTCTAGTTTCCAAATACTGCACTTTAATTTCAAGTGAAATAAATGTATCCTCACTCAGGGAATAGAAGCATTGTTAATACTATTTTTGTGTTAAGATGGTTAAACTTATGCTTGACTTTATGATTATGGCCTTTGCTATTGTTATAGCCTCATTATATTATGTTATTACATTATATTATATATTTATATTTAAAGTAGTTTGACTTGTTTAAAAGACAGAGCTTGTAAGAATTCCTCTTTTTTCTTTTTAAAATATATATTTTTGTAAGAGCTACACTGAGTTGGCAGTTTGATAAATGCAAGATTAATCTTTGTGTGCTAAAAGGCACAAGTTCCTGTAGAGATAACACACATTCTCCTTTTTGCCAATTAAACAAAAGCATGTCATCATCAATGTCTTCTTCAATCAAAATCTCACCTAGCTTTTACTCAGAGATGGTCCCAATAATGTGCTTAAAGTCAAGTCAAATTCAGTTAGTGCATGATTACATTACAAAATGTTAATACTGTATCCTAAATTGTGGATAATTAAGCTAATAAGCTATATATCATATGCAGAAGGAAATTTCTGGAGTGTTAAAGATTAAAAGAAAAATAACAACAAGAACCGTACAGAACCGAAAACCGTGACCCAAAACCGTGATACGAACCGAACTGTGGGTTTTGTGAACTGCCATAACACTCACACACACACACTTTTACACACACTCTCTCTCTCTCTCTCTCACACACACTCTCTCTCTCACACACACACTACAAACACTTTCACACACGCACACTCTCTCTCTCTCTCTCACACACACTCACACGCACTCAAGCACACACTCTCTCTCACACACACACACACGCTGCACACACACACGCACATGCACACGCACATGCACACACACACACACACACACACACTCTCTCTCACACACACACACGCACTCAATTCAATTCAATTCAGAAAGCTTTATTGGCATGACAAAACATACATTTTGTATTGCCAAAGCATTAAGACAACATAGAAAATGATTTACAATATCTGAACATTTAGAAAAGCCTAGAGAAAATAATAGCAACAATGAAACTAAATAAAAAGGCAATATTATATAAACACATGGCTAGACATAGCAAATCATAAATAAAAATAATATAATTAGTAAAATAATATTAATAAAATAAATAAATAATTATAATAAATAAAAGATAATAATACAGAAATCATATAACAACTGAACTTAGTCATGTGAACATTATATACATTACCTAGATGTGTGTAGGTCTAATGTGTGTTTTGGGCTGTGTGTGTGTGTATTTGGGCTGTGTGTTTATTGGCTGTTTGTGTAGGTCTAATGTGTGTGTTTGGGCTATGAGTGTGTGTGTGTGTGTGTGTGTGTGTGTCTCTGGCTGTCCCTCAGGAGATGACATGATGATATGAATTTTGCAGCTATAAGTGCACATTTGGCTTCTTCACCAAGAATGAAGCTGAGTTTGGGTTGGGCTACAAATGTTAAATTGGGGAAATATATGATTAATTTTGGGGTAGTAGTGGTCTCTGATATCTGTATATTTTGGGCACTCTGTGAGGAAGTGCAGCTCCGCCTCCACTCCCAGCATGCAGTGCGAGCAGAGTCTGTCCTCACGAGAGCCAGGTCTGTTCGCGCCGGCCCGTCTCTACGGCCAGACTGTGTTCACTGAGTCTGTACATCGTCAATGTTTTCCTGAGTTTCACATCACTCACGGCGCTCAGGTAGCTTGCCGTGGTGTATTCTCGATTTAGGGCCGAATAACATTCCAGTTTGTGCTGGTTTTTAATGGTGTTTGTCCAATGGGTGATGTACTTGTGTTTTTCAGTGTTTATAATGTGTGTGGGCCGAATGTGTGTGAGTGTGTGTGTGTGTCCTGAGACTGGCTGATCTCGGTGTGTGAGATCAGTCAGTCTCAGCACCAGCTGGCACAGGGGACTCTTACTTACGCTCAGCTCTTGGTGTTTGAGGGCTTTGTAATGGTATGTGTTGGGGTCGCTTGTTTTGAGGTGTTTCCAGAATTTGATGGCTCTTTTTTGGATGTTTAGAAGGAGAGGGTATTGGCCTAATTCTGCCCTGCATCCGTTGTTTGGAGTTTTTCTTTGGACTCTTGAGTATTCTTTTACAGAAATCTAAATGTAGAGTTTCGATCGGTGTTTTTCCCAATTTAAGAAGTCAAATTTTATAGAAGGACCCACACTTCACTGCCATATAATGCAATTGGTTCAATTACTGCTTTGAAAAGTTTGAGCCAGATTTGGATTGGGATGTCAATTTTAATGGATCTTTTTATGGCATAGAAAGCCCTTTGAGCTTTCTCTTTGAGTTCATTCACAGCCAAAGTAAAGCTACCGGTCGGAGTTATCTTCAGGCCGAGGTAAGTGTATGTTTTTGTAGTTTCGATGGTTCTGTGTGCTAGTGTGAATGTGTGTGTTGGTCCCTGAGATCTGGAGCGTTTCTGGAACATCATGACTCTAGTTTTTTGGAGGTTGACCGTCAGGGCCCAGGACTGACAGAAATCCTCCAGCAGATTCAGGCTGTCCTGAAGCCCCTCTTCAGTGAGCGACAGGAGGACCAGGTCATCTGCGTAGAGAAGACACTTTATCTCTGTGTCGTGTAGAGTGAGACCTTGAATGGGGGCGCGTTCTAATATGTTGGCCAATTGGTTGATGTAAATGTTGAAGAGGGTGGGGCTTAAACTGCAGCCCTGTCTCACTCCACGCCCCTGGGGGAAGAATTCGGTTCTTTGGTTTCCAATTTTAACCGCACATTGGCTGGCTGTGTACATCGATTTGATCAAATCATAGAATTTTCCCCCTATTCCACTGTCTAAAAGTTTTAGGTATAATCCTTCATGCCAGATTGAATCGAATGCTTTCTTGAAATCAATGAAACAAGCGAAGATTTTTCCTTTGTTTTGATGTACATATTTGTCAATTAGTGTTTGTAATGTAAAAATGTGGTCGGATGTGCGACATTTTGGAAGAAAGCCAATTTGGCATTTACTCAAGGCATTGTGCTTCATAAGGAAGTGCAGCAGTCTGGTGTTTAAGATGCTGCAGAGCACCTTCCCCAGGTTACTGTTCACACAGATGCCTCGGTAGTTGTTGGGGTCTAATTTGTCTCCGTTCTTGTGAATGGGGCTGATGAGGCCCTTGTTCCAGATCTCAGGGAAGAACCCGACACACAGAACATCATTGAACAGTTTTAGCATGGCCAGTTTGAAGCGTTGGTCTGTGTGTTTCAGCATCTCGTTCAGGATGCTGTCGACACCGCAGGCTTTCTTGGGCTCAAGGACCCGTAGTTTATCTTCCAATTCGTTCAGTGTTATGGGGAAATCTAAGGGGGTTTGGTACGCTTTAATCGATCTTTCCAAATTGTCTAGTTTATTAATTATTTCATTTTGATTAGAATTTTGAATTTCGGTTTGGCTGTATAATTCTTGGAAATGAGTTTTCCATGTCTCCCCATCTTGGATGGCCAGAATTTCTTGATTTGGTTTGTATAATAATTTCCATTTATCCCAAAATTTGTGTGAATTTATAGATTTTTCAATTTCTTCAAACTGGTTTTGCAAAAACTGTGCTTTTTTCCGCCGGAGAGTGGCTTTATATTGTTTTAGTGCCTCACAGTACTGAAGGCGGAGGTCCGGATTATCTGGTTGTCTGTGTTTTTGGTTTGATAAATTTCTGAGGTTTTTTCTCAGAGCCTTACAGTCCAAATCAAACCATTTGTCAATATCTAGATGTTTTTTCTTTGGTTTAACAGTGGTCAAATTACTCTTTTGTGCTGTCTTGTATAATATGTTGTTTAGATCTTGTACTTCCTGATTGATGCCGAATTGGTTTTAGGGTACGCCTGTGTTTGGAATGAGTGTAAGAGGGACTGTATTTCTGGAGATTCAACAGCATTGATGTAATTAGTGGCGCTGTTTTCTGTCCATTTGAATGACATAATTTTGATCATTTGATATGGTGTCCTAATTGGTGTGGGTGATGTTTCAGATTGTTTTATATAGAGTGTGATTTGGCTGTGGTCTGAGAAAGGTTTCAGGGTTTGACTGTGAATGCTCTCAAAGAGGAAAGGTCCAGATCTGTGATAGTATAATCTACAGTGCTGTTACCAAGAGCTGAGCTGTAGGTGTATCGGCCGAGAGAGTCTCCTCGCAGTCTTCCATTGACGATGTACAGAGCCAGTCCTCGGCAGAGCTGCAGAAGCTGCCGTCCGTGAGCTGCTCACTGTCTGATCACAGTTTCTCTGGTGGGGTAAGAAGGGTACAAGTCGTTATAGCCAGTGATGAATCTGGTACCATGTGATTCTAAGAAATCTAATTCTTTTCCGGTTCTAGCATTTAAATCACCCATAAGCAGCACATTTCCCTGGGCCTGGAAATGGCTGATTTCTTGTTCAATGCTTTGAAAGGTTTCCTCTTGGAAATACGGAGACTCGAGGGGGGGTATATATATGGCACAAAGGAAAACATGCTGAGATGCTGATATTATTCCTTTTTGTATTTTCAGCCATAGGTGATATTGATCTCTTTTAACAAATTCTATGGCTAGTTCAGATTTAATCCAGATGATCATCCCTCCCGAGTCTCTCCCCTGTGTGACTGATGTAAGTTTGACTGATGGTAATATTATCTCTCTGTATCCCGAGGGACAGCCAGTGAACATATCTCCTCTACACCAGGTTTCCTGTAAGATGATTACATCTATGTCTTCAAGTTCTTTCATAAAGTCAGAATTTCTACTTTTAGGCCAAAGACTGAGGAGTTTAGACCTTGAATATTCCATGTAGAAAAACTAAGTGATTTCATCAGACTTTTAAAATAATTGGTATGGTTTGTTTGCCATTTTGAGAAAAGAGAATTAAACAAAAACACAATAGAGTAAAATTAAAATAATGAATAATGGAAGAAATGTTATGTAAGAACTCAAAACATCAACAAATCCATTTTAAAATACATGTACACTTACACTAACAAAGTGGCTTGGAAAAGTGGTATTTTATCAAATTATTTTATTGAAAAGTATTTATTGTTGTTTTTTTTTTTTTTTTACCACTGTCCACTATGTGTGAGTAAGTGAGCAGATGATACTCAGCATGTGTTGGATGTCGTGGAGTTCAGCGTTAGCTCGACTCGCTCCTCCGCTGACAGCTTGGGCGTAGCTCAGTCTGTCTGGCTGGGCCGGGCTCTGCTGTGGACGGGTTTCAGCCGTTGGAGCTGTGGGGCTGTTATAGAACAATCTCTGTCCGTATGGATCCGCTCTGGGCACTGAGGCTCTGTGTGGACCCCTGGGGGGTGAGGGTCCAGGCGCTGAAGCTCTGGGCGCTGAAGGTCTGGACGCTGAAACTCTGGGCGGTGCTCCGGCCGGGGCTCTAGATGAGGTATTGGCTGGGATGTAGTTTCCTGAAGTGTGTTTTGTTGGGTTAGAGCTGGTTCTGCTTGTCTGGTTGGTCCTGTTTAGAGCGACATCTTTGAGTCTCTTTGCAAAAATATGTACCAGGTTCTTATAAAGGTGGACGTGGTCATATAGGCAGTCGGTGTCCAGGTCTGGATGGTGGGCCAAGTGGACGTTGGGCAGGAGGGCACAGTGTCTGGATATGCTGGAGTTTATTTTATTAATTGTTTTGGGATGGAAATCTTTCCTCTGGAGTAAAGTGGACAGGGTGATTTTTGAGTTGGGGAAGGTTTCTCTAGCTTTTTCCACGACGGCTCTTAGGGAGTCAGACAATCGGTCCTGTTGGCTCCATGAGGTCATTGGTGCCCGTGTGGATTATAATGTGGTTGGGCCGGCCTAGCTGGGATTCTGTCAGGAGCTACAGGGCTTTGTCAGTGGTGGGACACCAGAATTTAACAGCTCTGTGTCGGGGAAAAGTTTCTTTATATCAATAAATTTGCCGTTTGAATCGATGAGTAGAGCTACTTCAGGTTCCTCTGTGCTGGTTTGTGATGGGCTGCTGTGAGACAAGGGCTGATGCTGTTGTGCTGGGGAGCCTGACAATGGGTACTGTGATGGCTGTGAGCTGTCTGGGTCGGGTCTCTCTGAGTCTGCGCTGAGGGGTGGGTGTTGACTCCCTGTGATAGGTGACTTTGGGGTGGAGGGCAGTGTTTGAGCTCTGTGTGTCTGTGCTGGTTCTTCTCTGGCCAGGAGGAGTTCTCTCACCTGCTCTTTCAGGGCCTGGATCTCGCTGTTCTGCTGCTCTCTCTCCTCCTGTATCTCTCTCAGCTGCTGCCTCATCTCTAGTGTGGACTGTTCTCTGTCCTGTAGCTGGAGTCTCAGTGCGGTCAGCTCGCACTGATAGCTGTCCTTCTCTGTCTGAAGCGTTCTCATCTGCTGTGTGAGGGCTGTCAGTCTCTGTGATTGGTGCTCTGTGTTCTGCTGGAGATCTGTATGAGCTGCACATGTGTGTGACTGCTGCTGTTTGAGTACAGTTTCTCTGAGCTGCACCATCTCCGTCTCCAGCTTCATGAAGTGCTCCTGAAGTATAGGGATGGATTTGAGCAGGGAAGATGGGATGTTCTCAGTTTTAGCCGTTTCTGCAGGAGTGGGCTTGAGATCTGAGTTGCTGTTCTGTGGATTCTGCTCTGATGACAGACTCTCAGATAGCAAAGCTTTCTCATGTTTCATAGCTTCAGCTATTGCTCTGTAGTCAGCCTGGAATAATTTCAGGTTCCCCTGTACCATGACTGTTCCGTTTTGTAGATAAGCGTGATAACAAGAGTGATAACATAACTCTCTCTGTGATGTTAATTCCTGCATACAGGCCTATGCTTATTAGGAAAAAACAACTGTTCAGCAGGTGAGGGTCTGGCCTGAGGGGCCATGTCTGCATTGCAGGACTGTTTTGACCATACTGATTGGGATATGTTCAGGAGGCTGCGACTGTTAATCAGCATATCAATGTGGAGGAGTATGCTGCATCTGTGTCTCGCGTATATTCAGAAGTGTACGGAGGATGTAGGTGTCACTAAGAATATCATTATACGAGCAAATCAGAAGCCCTGGATGACGGGCGAGGTACGTGCAATGCTAAAGGCACGAAATTCTGCGTTTAAAACTGGTGATATGGTCGTGCTCAGAACAGCAAGAGCCAACTTGAATCGGGCCATTAGGGCTGCAAAACGGGCCTATAGCCAGAAAATACAGGGTTTCTTCTCTGATCCTACGAATACCAAGCGCATGTGGCAGGGTATAAAAACTGTCACAGACTGGAAAGCAACTCCACTACCCTGTGAGGACAATATACATTTTCTTAATGAACTTAATACATATTTTGGACGGTTTGAAGCACTGAATAACATTCCTGCAAGGAAAAGTGTTCCTCAACCAGATGAGGAGGTGCTAATTCTTAACACAGCTGATGTCCGGAGGACCCTGGGAAAAGTTAGCGCCCAGAAGGCAGCGGGTCCTGATAATATTCCAGGACGGTGCTGAAGGAATGCGCTGACCAGTTGGCTCCTGTACTTACAGATATTTTAACATCTCACTGGATCAGGCTGTTGTTCCATCATGTTTTAAGACTGCTATTATAATACCAGTGCCCAAA
>CM050413.1:1135523-1146841 GCA_027564155.1 Gymnocypris eckloni scoliostomus | reverse complement strand
TTAGAAACAGAGGCGAATACTAATATACAACCCTTTCTAATAGCTAATACAACTCTGGTAAAGGACATACTTGTAGTTTAGCAAACCAGGATGTCAGTATTGGACCATAACAGCATATCATTCACTGCAATTAGCATATTTATTAATGTTCAACTGATATGTTTTTTAAAGGCCGATGCTGATATCTTGGAGAGCAGAGTGGATGATGGTCAATATACAACTGATACTTAAACATGTCTTAATCAGATTGAGAAACCCTTATCTGTAACACTTTTGTTTGCACCTTATTTTAGTATTTTTTTCCTACAAGTAAATAAATAGTATATGACATCACACTGCTCAAGCCCCACCCACAGCCGCTGACAGACTGTCCTGTATTAGCATATCTCTGCCCTCAGACCTCACGCTGTCTAGTAGAACACATCTACTGTCTCGTAAGCACTGCAGCTGTTTGTAGATGTAACAGAGAACATAAGAGTCTTAATTTTGTCCCGACATGAGAGCCACTGAGGACGCAGGGGATTAGTTTTGGTTTCGATGTTAACACGCCATCAAATACACACAAAACAGACGAAAGGGGCGTGGTGAGCAGCAGCTCATTAGCATTTAAAGAGACATGCACCGAAACGGATCGCTGTGAACAGAGCTGTTTTTGACATAAAAGGGTGTTGTTTAACACTACCGCAGTGAAATTGTATCTAAAATATTTTGTAGACATTTCATGAAGACTCATGAGATGAAGAATCATACCAACTGTGGAAAATGGGCATCCCACGACCCCTTTAATAAATTATCCGCCACACGTTTACGACCCTGCTGAGTGTGTTTGTGGGAATGGCACAGCTGTGTAATGTGTTACCTGAGCGTGCAGCGAGGAGCTGTAGGCGTATGCTGGCGGAGGGTACAGCGGGTAAGATGCCCACATCTCAGGACTGCTGGCGTACAGCGCAGGAACGCTCAGCTCATCTGCACAAACAGCAGGTGCCAGCGTGAGTTCGGCTGCCTTAAACTTCCCAATCCATATGATTGTGGCCCACTGGCTAAGTTTTTAGATAAAGAGATCAAGTCTAGATATAGTAAGACAAACACTTGTGTGTGTTTTCCTCACAGGGCTCTCGGCTGACGCAGGGAGGGCCAGGACTCTGTCTGGAGGGTGAAGGGTTTGGTATTCCTACTAGTTTGCTCTTGGCCAACTTGGTATTGGCTTTGGCAAACTCCAGCCGTAAGGTCTGGGAAATATCCGGGTCAAAGCGAATGCCCTGACAAAGAGGAACAAACGTCATTATAGCAAACGTGCTGGATCTAGCTCATTCTCACATCACACTCATGACGTCTGCTTTTTCATCTCGCAGTGGATCTCAGGTTTTTCTGATGGGTCACGGGTAGCAGGAAAACAATGCTGAAGAACATCATTCCAGACACCACAGATCCACTGCAGTTTGTCTAACGCCACAATAGATGCAGTATCACACATGCTTCATACCGCGGGCAATAATAGAGTTTGCTGATCTCTAGTGATGATGAGATGGTGCTTCTAATATCTCTAAATATAAGGAGCCGGCGATCACGCACCCATTCATATCAGAGCGGGGCAGCGGCTTCGGATTTTCAGGGAGAATGAGGTTAATTGAATAATGCTCAAAATCAAGTGTACTGCATTTTCACCAGTCAAAGAAGGTCTGCTTGTGGAGGTTTGTGTTTTGTGGGGTTAAACTCGGACGACTGGATGTTCTTGCACATTAAACACTTCTTTCACCAATCGGTCAGAACAATATCAGGTCAACCTCCAATGTTACATCAGAAACAAACAGATTAACTACAGTTGAAGACAAAACTTCACATACACCTTGTAGAATCTGCTAAATGTTGATTATTTTACCAAGAGGGATCATACATAATGCATGTTATTGTTTATTAAGTACTGACCTGAATAATACACTTCACATAAAAGATGTTTACATGTAGTCCGCAAGAGAAAATAATAGTTGAATTTATAAAAATGATCATCCCCCCTTGATTCTTAACAATGTGTTGTTGCCTGAATGATCCACAGCTGTGTTTATTAGTTTATTGATAGTTGTTCATGAGTCCCTTATTTGTCTTGAACAGTTAAACTGTCTGCTGTTCTTCAGAAAAATCCTTCAGCTCCATCAAATTCTTTGGTTTTCCAGCATTTTTGTGTATTTGAACTTTTTCCAACAATGACTGTATGATTTTGAGATCCATCTTTTCACACCGAGGAAAACTGAGGGACTCATATGCAGCTATTACAGAAGATTAATACGCTCACTGATGCTCCAGAAGGAGAAACCATGGATTAAGAGCCTGAAAACTTTTGAATTTGAAGATCAGGGTAAATTTTACTTAATTTGTCTTCTGGAAAACATGTAATTATCTTCTGTAGCTTCTGAAGGGCAGTACTAAATGAAAAAATATGATATTTAGGCAAAACAATACAAATATACACATCTGCATTCTGTTCAAATGTTTTTACGCCCGGCTCTTAATGCATGGTTCCTCCTTCTGGAGCATCATTGAGTGTTTCAATCTTCTGTAATAGTTGCATATGAGTCCCTCAGTTATCCTCGGTGTGAAAAGATGGATCTCAAAATCATACAGTCATTGTTGGAAAGGGTTCAAATACACAAAAATGCTGGACAACCAAAGAATTTGATGGAGCTGAAGGATTTTTCTGAAGAAGTTTAAATGTTCAGGACAAACAAGGGACTCATGAACAACTATCACTAAACTAATAAACACAGCTGTGGATCATTCAGACAACAACACAGTATTAAGAATCAAACTTTTGAACTGGATCATTTTTATAAATCCAACTATTATTTTCTCTTGTGGGCTACATGTAAACATCTTTTATGTGAAATATCTTATTCAGGTCAGTACTTAATAAACTATAACAGGCATTATGTATGAGCTCTCTTACTTGGTCAAATAATCAACCTTTAGCAGATTCTGCAAGGTGTATGTACATTTTTGACTCCAACTGTATATTACAAATACTTTTCAATATCTTTTCAATCCAGCTATCTGTGTGACACAATAAATAATTAATCTGTGAGTCAGAATAGACATCAAGTTCAGATGAAATTCACACATCGACGCCTGCAATCAAAAACTACCCAATTTTGTGCAGTTCACTTCAAGACAGTACCCTATACAGAGACATGGGAAACAACCGAATGTAAAACAAAGCCATTTTAATTAGTACGGTCCTTCGTTATGTGTGCATCTAATTTTAACTTTTATTAACTGAGCTCAAATCCTCTCAAGGTCAGTCTCTCCTGTTCACACTGAGATTAAAACCAAATCCTGGATCAATGAAAACAAGAGAGAAAGATGAAGCTCTTTAATCTATAGATTTCCTCGTTTTCATCTGTGTGTGTGTGTGTGTGTGTGTGTGTGTGTGTGTGTGTGTGTGTGTGTGTGTGTGTGTGTGTGTGTGTGTGTGTGTGTGTGTGTGTGTGAGTGTCAGTGTCTTCTGTCAGAATCACCACACGAGGAGCCTTTGGTCTGATTTTAGCAGTGTTATGTTGAGAGGAAGCGTTAAACTCACGTTCAGGGCATTCTTGGCGGCCTCCGCTTCTGAGCGACTGTCAAAACTCACAAACCCCACCGGCTGCAGAAACACAAAGAAATCAAGGTAAGGAGAAGCAGCAGCTCTTCAAACTGCTCTGAACAGCAGTCTGAGAGAGAATCATGACTAACTAACGAGACACAGAGACGACGGAGCACATGTGAGTTGTGTTCACTGATTGAGCCGCTGATAGAAACCTAACGCTAATGACTAACAAAGAAACCAATCAACTGTTGTCTGCCACTGACTGAGCTTCAAGGACACAAACACAGTCAACATGAATCTGAATAAACAGAAAGAACACCTTTACATCTGAACCTAACTTACTCACACGGTTCTTTGACGATATTAGTAACTTCACTGATTTTCTATCAGGTTAATTATCATTTATCAGCTTACCCAACTACACCCTAAACTCACCCATCACACAAACATCTGCACAACATCCTCATCCTAGCATCCTCACAATTATATTCCTTCTTAGAGAAAAATTATATCTGTGAGGATTTCCAGTCAGGATTTAGACCATCTCATAGTACTGAGACTGCTCTCATTAGAGTGACATCAGACCTGCTCTTATCATCTGATCGTGGTTGTATCTCTCTATTTGTGCTCCTGGATCTTAGTGCTGCGTTCAACATTATCGATCACAACATTCTTTTGAATAGACTTGAAAACTCTGTTGGCATTAGTGGAAGTGCACTAGCATGGTTCAAATCGTACTTATCTGACCGCCATCAATTCATAGCAGTGAATGAAGAGGTATCATATCGATCACAAGTGCAGTATGGAGTACCTCAAGGCTCATTTTCACGCTTACATGTTACCTTGAGAGATATCTGTGTGTGTGTGTGTGTGTATGTGTGTGTGTGTGTGTGTGTGTGTGTGTGTGTGTGTGTGTGTGTGTGTGTGTGTGTGTGTGTGTGTGTGTGTGTGTGTGTGCAGTATGGAGTACCTCAAGGCTCAGTACTAGGGCCGTTACTTTTCACGCTTTACATGTTACCCTTGAGAGATATCATGCGTGTGTGTGTGTGTGTGTGTGTGTGTGTGTGTGTGTGTGTGTGTGTGTGTGTGTGTGAGTGTGTGTGTGTGTGTATGAGTGCAGTATGGAGTACCTCAAGGCTCAGTACTAGGGCCGTTACTTTTCACGCTTTACATGTTACCCTTGGGAGATATCATGCGTGTGTGTGTGTGTGTGTGTGTGTGTGTGTGTGTGTGTGTGTGTGTGTGTGTGTGTGTGTGTGTGTGTGTGTATGAGTGCAGTATGGAGTACCTCAAGGCTCAGTACTAGGGCCGTTACTTTTCACGCTTTACATGTTATCCTTGGGAGATATCGTGTTTGTGTGTGTGTGTGTGTGTGTGTGTGAGTGCAGTATGGAGTACCTCAAGGCTCAGTACTAGGTCACACTTACATGTTATCCTTGGGAGATATCATGTGTGTGTGTGTGTGTGTGTGTGTGTGTGAGTGAGTGCAGTATGGAGTACCTCAAGGCTCAGTACTAGGGTTACTTTTCACGCTTTACATGTTACCCTTGGGAAATATCATCAGGTTAGCTATGTCTAAGCAATGTCTGCTGGTTGATTAACTAGTGAGGACATATATCTATATATTGTTTTCATTTATGTTTAACATAACTGATGTCATGACACTCAGGAGTGGGCTGATATTCAAGTTCGACACACACTACTATCCATGATGAAGAGACGGCGGCTGGAGATAATTACACACAGACTTGTTTGTAAAAATATATGTCCTTCAAAGAAACATAGAATCCCATATGTTAATAAAAAGCATAGACTGTTTGTTAAATGCATTAATCTAAAATGTAAGAGTTAATCAATAACTCGAATCTGAAGGACACTGCATCTCAATCCTGGACTGATGGTGTGAAACCGTTCCTGTTCTGCTTGTTTTAAGCTCCTTTTGTAACACAAACTATAAGATCTGGATCCTTGGAGCGCATTGTTTTGGATGAAGTGCCATATTTTTTAAGTTACTTAAAAATGTTATTGCAGTGTTAAATGTGTTGCAATTATGGACTTTTGACAGTCTGAAATATTTGAATATTGTGTGTAATAAAACACTAGTCAATGATATCATAATGATATTGCATTGTTTTAAATACCCAATATTTGACTGAAATATTAACCAGCCCTAATATGTCCTCATTATCACAAGGGAAGAGTGTCTCTACATCCATCATGCTTTTGAAATAGATAAGAAGCATTTCTAAAAATACACACATTTCAAGTATTGAGCGCTTCACAAAGAAAGAAAGAAAGAAAGAAAGAAAGAAAGAAAGAAAGAAAGAAAGAAAGAAAGAAAGAAAGAAAAGAAGTATATGGAGATTGCATGTTATGGAGTAACTAGCTAAACTCAATCTAGAACTGTTTTAAGCTCACAGTCCTTGAGACGTAACAGGAGCATTAAACTAGTGATTAGAAATGATGAGTGAATATATAAAGGACCTAAACATATTTCACTGCTCCGCTGAACTTCTCCAACAGCCGTCGTCTTATGAAACCGCTCAGAATAAATCCACCTCGCAACCTCATAGCAACCAACCACAACACCCTAAACACTATCCACAACACCCTAGCAACACCCTAAACACCCTAGCAACCACCAAGAACATGCAAATAACCACATAGCAACCAACTACAACACCCTAGCAACACCCTAAACACTATCCACAACACCCTAGCAACACCCTAAACACCATCCACAACAACCTAGCAGCCACCAAGAACACACAAACAACCTCATAGCAACCAACCACAAAACCCTAACAACACCATCCACAGCACCCTAGCAACCACCAATAACATGCAAACAACCACATAGCAACCAACCGCAACACCCTAGCAACCACCAAGAACACACAAACAACCACATAGCAACCAACCACAACACCATCCACAACACCCTAACAACCACCAAAAACACACAAACAACCTCATAGCAACCAACCACAAAACCCTAACAACACCATCCACAACACCCTAGCAACCACCAATAACATGCAAACAACCACATAGCAACCAACCGCAACACCCTAGCAACCACCAAGAACACACAAGCAACTACATAGCAACAACTCATAATACCCTAGTAACAACATAGCAACAACCTAGCAACTACTCACAATACCCTAGTAGTCACATAGCAACAACCTAGCAACCATCCACAACACCCTAGCAACCACCTAGTATACACAAGCAACCACATAGCAATAACCTATCAACTAATCACAATACCTTAGTAACAACATAACAACAACCTAGCAACTACTCACAATACCCTAGTAACCAAATTGCAACAACCTAGCAACCATCCACAACACCCTAGCAACCACCAAGAACACACAAGCAACCACATAGCAACAACTCATAACAACCTAGTAACCACATAGGAACAACCTAGTAGCAACTACTCACAATACCCTAGTAGTTACATAGCAACAACCTAGCAACCATTCACAACACACAAGCAACCACATAGCAACAGCCTAGCAACCACTCACAACACCATAGCAACCACCTAATGTTTCTGATATAACGTCTGAGGGAACGACACACATTTCAGTTCAAATGAGAATATTAATGTATCATACTGATTCATCATATACTCTATATTTCTTACCTGTTTGGAGGAGTAACCACATAGCAACAGCCTAGCAACCACTCACAACACCCTAGCAACCACCTAGTATTTCTGATATAATGTCTGAGGGAGCGACACACATTTCAGTTCAAGTGAGAATATTAATGCATTATACTGTTTCATATACTCTATATTTCTCACCTGTTTGGAGGAGTAAACACATAGCAACAGCCTAGCAACCACTCACAACACCCTAGCAACCACCTAGTGTTTCTGATTTAACGTCTGAGGGAGCGACACACATTTCAGTTCAAGTGAGAATATTAATGCATCATACTGATTCATATACTCTATATTTATCACCTGTTTGGAGGAGTAACCACATAGCAACAGCCTAGCAACCACTCACAACACCCTAGCAACCACCTAGTGTTTCTGATATAACGTCTGAGGGAGCGACACACATTTCAGTTCAAGTGAGAATATTAATGCATTATACTGATTCAAATACTCTATATTTCTCACCTGTTTGGAGGAGTAACCACATAGCAACAGCCTAGCAACCACTCACAACACCCTAGCAACCACCTAGTGTTTCTGATATAACGTCTGAGGGAGCGACACACATTTTAGTTCAAGTGAGAATATTAATGCATCATACTGATTCATATACTCTATATTTCTCACCTGTTTGGAGGTGAATTTGATTAAGGACCCTTCGTAACCCTGAGGGAGAGAATCAGAAATGAAACACAGTAATTTAATTTAATTAACGGAAGGAAAACACAGAATCGTGTGACAGAGCTGGACAAACTGCACCGCAGGTCAAATATCACTTCATTACAAGTGATAAAGACTGAAGTACAAGTGCATTTAAAAGTGCTTATAGTACAGATATGGGAGAGGCGTGTGGTTTCTGTCCAGGATTCAGAGCAAACACACACACCTGGAAAGGCCTGAATAACAGGTAAAGCTCTCTGGGCTTGATGTCCGGCGGCAGACCGCTGACGAACAGAGTCCTGACCTGCAGAAACAAACAAGAGACACTTAACACTTTACACTAGTGATGCACCGATATGAACATTTTGGCCGATACCGATAACCGATAAAGAGGATCTTTGAAGCTCAAAGTGGGCGGAGACAGCCGTCGCCATCTTGGCTGCGCGTCACTCCCGGATAATCAAAAATGGGCAAAAAGGCGGGAGGTGGGTGCAGCTTGTTACTGAAACTACGCGAGGCAGCAGCAATCCACCTGTCACTCAAGTGGCCACACCCTTAATTATGCAGAGCTTGAAGGCTTAATAGAATTGGACTCTCTTTTGCAGCCAGCCTCTAGCAGCCAGTCCAGGAACTGCAGGTTTAGTCACGTGTTGGTTTCACGATAGAGAGCCGGAGGTTGCCGCTTGGTTTTGCTCGATGACTGATTTTCCAGTCGGTTCGGAAACTAGGCTCTCAAGCCATATGGTCATTTCAGTGAATACATCGACAAAAAAATAAAATAAATAACCAAACGATATTTTAAACATATTTTTTTATCAATAATCAAGTTAGGGTGTCGATTTAATTACTAACTTACAATATTACATAATTCATCAATGGCCGTTAGTCATGTATAATACAGCAATCAATCATGTTTGTCATGGGACAATATGTGAAGTGGAGCGGTTATTTGAGTCGAGCATATTTGTGGAGCGATCTGGATCTGCAGTTTGTCTCATTTTATAAATAACAAATTACATCGCTGGGAAAATAGATGCTGAATTATTACACAACCGTGCAGCGGCAACAGCTGCAGTAATCAGTATTAAATTGACTTATATTGATGTGTGATGCACCGTTCACAGTTAATGAAGCCAAGCGCCACCTACAGGCCTGTTATGGGAAGTGACTTTATGTTGCCAATTATGCAGAATTATGAAAGTGTCTTATGCTCTTCTAGCCTGCATTTATTTGATCAAAAATACAGAACATTTTAATATTGTGAAATATTATAAAAATGTAAAAAAGATAGTTTTTTTTATAAAATAAATTAACTATTTTTGTATTGTAATATACTTTAAAATATAATTTATTTCTGTGATCAAAGCTGTATTTCAGCATCATTACTCCAGTCTTCAGTGCTGCTTATTTATTTATTTATATGTATATCCATTCATCCATCCATCTTCTTCCACTTATCCGGGGCCGTGTCGCGGGGGCAGCAGTCTAAGCAGAGATGCCCAGACTTCCCTTTTCCTAGACACTTTCTCCTGCTCCTCCGGGGGGATATCGAGGCATTCCCAGGCCAGTCCGGAGATATAATCTCTCCAGCGTGTCCTGGGTCTTTGTGGACGTGCCGGAACACCTTCCCAGGAAGGCATCCAGGAGGTGTCAGACGCCCGAGACACCTCAGCTAGCTCCTCTACTCTGAGCTCCTCCCGAGTGACCGAGCTCCTCACCCTATCTCTAGGGAGCGCCCAGCCACCCTGCGGAGAAAGCTCATTTTGGCCGCCTGTATCCGGGATCTTGTCCTTTCGGTCAAGACCCACAGCTCATGACCATAGGTGAGAGTAAGAACGTAGATTGACCGGTAAATCGAGAGCTTTCGGTCAATCTCCCGTTCCATCCTTCCCTCGCTCGTGAACAAGACCCCAAGATACTTAAACTCCTCCACTTGCGGCAGGAACACTCCACCCACCTGGAGTGGCCAAGCCACCTTTTTCCGACTGATCACCATGGCCTCGGACTTGGAGGTGCTGATTCTCATCCCAGCTGCTTCACACTCGGCTGCAAACCGTCTCAGTGCATGCCGAAGGTCCTGGTCTGAAGGGGCCAACAAGACAACATCATCTGCAAAAAGCAGAGATGAAATCATGTGGCCCCGAAACCGGACACCCTCTGGCACTTGACTGCGCCTAGAAATTCTGAACAGAACCGGTGACAAAGGGCAGCCCTGCCGGAGTCCAACATGCACTGGGAACAAGTCTGACTTACTGCCGGCAATGCGAACCAAGCTCCTGCTCCAGTCGTACAGGGACCGGACCCCATACTCCCTGATCACCCCCCACAGGACGACACGAGGGACACAGTTGAATGTCTTCTCTAAATCCACAAAACACATATTTTGCACCCTGGAAATAATAGAGCAGGTAGTCAGTGTTCCACGACCGGGAAGAATTTCCGGGAGGCTGAGTGTGTGATCCCCTGAGTTGGACCTTTTTATAAGGTGACCACCAGGTCTGCCAGGCCAGATGAACCACTGTCCCTTTACTGCACAGCGATGCTGCACCAGAGGCGTGTCAACCAAGACAGCCCCACCACATCCAGACATTTGAGGTACTCAGGCTGGATCTCAGCCACCGGGGACCTTCTTGACGACCTCGGTGACTTCAGCTTGGGTGATGGACAAGTCCACGTCCGAGCCCTTGGCCTCTGGTTCCTCAATGGAAGACGTGTCCGGTGTATATATATATTTATTTATTTAAAAAAGATAGAAGATCCGTTCAAGTGCAGAAGAATTAGGTATTTTAATAATAATGAAACAAAAATGAACAAAATAAATGCTGAGCTTTTTAAACTTTAAAAAAAAAAATAAAGGAATCCTGAAAAAAATGTATCCAATATTGATATTAAATCAGAATTGCATTAAATGTATTTTAAAGTTTGATCAAATAAATGCAGACTTGAGGACCATAAATTACTTCTTGCACAAATATTAAATAGTAGTGTGTCCAGACATTTGACATATATATCTATATTTACATTTGAGCCCCTGCCCGTGAGGAGCTCTCTGCGCGTTAAGCAGGGTATTTATAGTGAAACTGCAATTACAAATGATAATAACTATAAATAATTTTCATGATCAACACTTCCCAGTATTAGCGAGTTTGTATTCTCTGTGTCAGAATCCAGGACTAGGATCTGAGAAAACAGACCCATCCCAGAGATTAAGAGTAACTCACCTCTTCTCCTGAGATGCTGGACTCATTCTCGCTGTTATTGTTCATTCTGGAGCAGAAATATGAAAGTATAATCACGAGCTCGTGCAGTTGACGTGTCTGTCTCCTCTTGATAGCGGTCACAGCGGCATCCAGTGAGAGCTTCATACGTTAAAACGTGAGTAACAATAACTATTTAACGACT
>CM050413.1:1105523-1128023 GCA_027564155.1 Gymnocypris eckloni scoliostomus | reverse complement strand
CGTCATTAATGAACAAGTAAGTCTGGAGCTGTGACGAACACCTTGTGCACAGCAATGAAATATGACACAGCGCTGCACTTGACTATTGCACCTTTAACAGCTTATGTTTATCAGTTCTTTCTGCCGTACAGTTTCCAGCAATATAAATCACACATGTCTTGTGGAGCGCATTCAGAGAATGAATTAGTTTGTAATTTATGAGAGAGTGAGTGAGTGAGAGAGACGGACTGTTACAGATAACTCAGGTGAGGGCTAAACAGACTGTTACAGATCCCTCAGGGCGGGGCTAAACGGACTGTTACAGATCCCTCAGGGCGGGCTAAACAGACTGTTACAGATCCTCAGGGCGTGGGGCTAAACGGACTGTGTGATCACTCAGGGCGGGGCTAAGGTGTGAAGGTCTTGTCAATCAACTATGTGTGGTCACATCACACTGAGATCGGCTCGATGAGAAAGGATTAAATGAGATTAAAAAGAAAAGCACTGGGTGGATCTTTATCATTATAGGGTGGTTGTGTTCACACTGCTAACACTTATTTGTTCAAACAGCTTGTGACATGTCCGATGACCCCTTTAAACACATCACTCCCCCACACAGTGTGCTCACCTTTAGACTCGATGAGTTTGTTGTGTCCCCGATCTTCAAGGCCTGAGACACTGAACACAAACTGAGTTAGTGTGTGTGTGTGTGTGTGCTGAAAACAGAAGAACCCGAGGTGTGTTTGTGTGAGTAAGACGTGTGTGTGTGTATGATGCGTGTCATGATCTTGGGTGTGACGTCCTCTGCGTGGAAGCATGTTCTCAGGATAACTGCAAACAGACACCGGGACTCTCAGTTAAACCTGCTCGTTATATAAAGCCATCGGTCTCTGTTAGGAGGACTCGATTAGCGCTGACCTGTTGATGATCAGGGCCTGCTCACTCGATCAGGTTCCCCTCTCCGATCACGATGGGTCCGCCTCTGCTCACGATCCGAGCCGGATGAACCACGGTCCTCGCTCCTGAACCAGAACCATCAGATCAGAAGAAACACTTATGTGATGAACATATCAACAGCACTGATCATTGTTTTGATCACGCCATTGATGTTGGACCTGGAGCGTGACCGATTATCGGCCTGGCACAGCTATGACATTTTTACGATTATTGATATGCCATTTTCAAAACAGATTTGCCGATAATTATTTTTTATTTATTTTTATTATGCAAACAAACATACTATTTACAGGTGACATTATTTATTGGTGAATAAATAATCAGGAATGAAATTATTTAATTTTTAAATGCACTATTTGGCTCCAATGCACTGTCTGAGCTCAAAACTCTGTGACCTGTTAGAGTAATCTCACCCACCGCTCATCTGATATGTCACAGATCACCAATCAATGCGGAAAACTGAGAAGGCAGTCTCAACTCGAGAGCACATCACACTGAGATCGCTCGATATGATCATGCATCAGTTGTCTAAAGGTAAGGCAGCAGCAGATCGTTTATCATTATAGTTGCAATAAATCACAATCCACTACACTGAAGTTGTTCAAACACCTCAATATAACACGTCCGATGACCCCTTTAAAAATGCAGGGACACCCAGGAATGCAGTCATATAATGGAATTTACCGATAACGTTGTCATGGAATTTTCAAGTTTGAGACACTGAATTAACTCAAAGTAGGTCAGTGCTTAAAGCCTCGCTATGAAACTAGTATCTATAAATATCAAGCCGAAAAAACACTATTTAAATGCTCATGATCCTGAGTTCTGCATCTCTGTTAATGAACACACAGACATGGTTCTCAGGATAACTGCACACATACATACTGAAGACTATGCTCATGGGTGCATCTGCTCGTTCATAAAAACCATGAAATACATGAAGGACAGTTATCCCCAGAACTGTCAGATGATCACTTTCGATCATTTGACCGTTTCATTTGAGTAAAACGATGGGTCATATCATATCAGCTACAGAAACTTAAAAGGTCCTCATGGCAACCTGTCAAAATATAAGTTCGGTTTATCAGAATATATTACTGTGGTGCAGTAACATATACAGCACTACAACAATTATTACAACTTTTGTTGAGAATCACACAATACGCCTCGCTTACTTTAAGTTTTACAAACTGTTTACAGAATGCTTCTGGGTGATCCCTGCACTTATGTTATTATTAATTATTACTGTTTATTTAATGTTATGTAAGCAAAATTAAACATACATGTTTAAAAGGTGACAAAAACGTTTTTATGTCTGTCACAGCTCTTGTTATTTAATTTTGCATTCATCATTTTACACCAGACAATGATCGGTTATCGGTCAGATCTGTAATAATCGGTATCGCCCTGAAACACATATCGGTCGACCCTAGTTGGTCACGGCCGACCAATCAGAGGACAAACTGAAGGCAGTGTCACAATCAACGCACCTGACACAACGTGCTGTGAATTAGTACACAACATCAGCTTCACACAGAACACCTGTACACGATGGTAGACTTGCTCGGATGTTGCAATCACACAGAACATCACGGCTCACTGCAGACTTCACGCTGAAACACACACACAACATCAGCATCACACAGAACACCTGAGGAACACAGACTCTGTGCTGAGACTGAAACAGCATCATCAGAACACCTGAGGAACACAGACTCTGTGCTGAGACTGAAACACAACATCAGCTTCACACAGAACACCTGAGGAACACAGACTCTGTGCTGAGACTGAAACACACACAACATCAGCATCACACAGAACACCTGAGGAACACAGACTCTGTGCTGAGACTGAAACACAACATCAGCTTCACACAGAACACCTGAGGAACACAGACTCTGTGCTGAGACTGAAACACACACAACATCAGCATCACACAGAAGACAGAACACCTGAGGAACACAGACTCTGTGCTGAGACTGAAACACAACATCAGCTTCACACAGAACACCTGAGGAACACAGACTCTGTGCTGAGACTGAAACACAACATCAGCTTCACACAGAACACCTGAGGAACACAGACTCTGTGCTGAGACTGAAACACAACATCAGCTTCAAACAGAACACCTGAGGAACACAGACTCTGTGCTGACTGAAACACACACAAACATCAGCATCACACAGAACACCTGAGGAACACAGACTCTGTGCTGAGACTGAAACACAACATTCACACAGAACACCTGAGGAACACAGACTCTGTGCTGAGACTGAAACACACACAACATCAGCATCACACAGAACACCTGAGGAACACAGACTCTGTGCTGAGACTGACAAAACATCAGTTTACACAGAACACCTGAGGAACACAGACTCTGTGCTGAGACTGAAACACATAACATCAGCATCACACAGAACACCTGAGAACACAGACATGTTTAAAAGACTGAAACACAACATCAGCTTCACACAGAACACCTCTTGTTAAACAGAATTCATCTTCATTTTACACCAGAAACACAACATCAGCTTCACACAGAACAGGTTACCTGATGAACACAGACTCTGTGCTGGTATGACTGAAACACATACATCGCTTCACACAGAACACCTGAGGACACACAGACTCTGTGCTGAGACTGAAACACAACATGGATGTTTTTCAGACACCTGAGGAACACAGACTCTGTGCTGAGACTGAAACACAACATCAGCTTCACACAGAACACCTGAGGAACACAGACTCTGTGCTGAGACTGAAACACACACAACATCAGCATCACACAGAACACCTGAGGAACACAGACTCTGTGCTGAGACTGAAACACATTCAAAGACATGATCTACTGACTGCTGACAGTCAAACATGACTTTATGATCTCGGGCTGCTGGAGGAAAACAGATAGAAACATGATATTCCTGGAGCTATATACACAGACTGGATCAGTGTGTATGATTACATGATTAAATAAACACTCATCATATATAAGCAGATCATGAGTGAGACATCATGTGATCAAGGCATCTTCATTAGGAAAATAAACTTGCAAATACATCTGCAAACTTTATCTCCAGAGTTTAAACAGGTTTACTGATGATTTTTCTCTAGTGACGATCAATCTGAACATCAACATCCCGATTAAAAAACATATAATATGCGTTACACTACTGGTCTTTTCCGCTAGATTATTAATAATGCATGTTAATAGAGATGCAGGTATCATTTATTGATCTAGATCTAAATATGACGTTTGTCCGGGTGTGTCCGTTTTAATGTGGATTTGTTTTGGTTTATAATGACACTGTAACGTTACCGCAGTATGGGCATCGTTGCGGCTGCATTCGCGAGATTTATCCGTAAAAACCGTGACAAAGCGCTGTTTTTGAAACATATTTACCTTTTCTGCCCGGTTTGTTTTGCGTTCGGATCCGCCATCTTCTCGCGCTGCTCGATGACGTCAGCGCTCGACTGAGCCGCCTGGCAGCGATGAGGCCGCGAGCGAGCGATGTTGATGTCGCACGCAAACACACACGCACGCGCACACACATACACACGCACCAGAGGCCAATTAATACCAGTAAACAACATATTAGAGTTTCAAGTAAAACCAATATAATTTCCATCAGAAACATTAGAAATGCATTTGCTCATATTTCACCGTAGCATCTAAATAAACGCGTGATGATATTTCAGCACATATTTAATGATCTGAACTTCACTGAGTGGACCTGAATCAACACTGAATAACAACACGTTACAGTAGAACTTCTCTCATATCTCCGATTCGGTCTCTGTTTAATACTGTGGAGCTGATCTAATACAAAATCTACTGTATAAAGCAGTGGACCAATGAACACACAAACCACATCATTTTATTCTCATTACTGCTGCTTTCAAACCAGCGAACGATTAGTGCACAACATTGTGATGAAAATTATTGTCATAAAACAACAACTCATAGTTGTTTATAGTTACTATAAACTATAATATAGTTACTATATATTGTTTATAGTAGTTTATAGTTACTACAGAACACACAGCCAAACCCAACTGTACATATAATATTCATAAGCTTCAAGCTGGTGTGTGGTGGGCGTTCTGGCGCACTATGGCTGCCGTCGCATCATCCAGGTGGATGCTGCACATTGGTGGTGGATGAGGAGATAGCCCCCTTACTATGTAAAGCGCTTTGAGTGTCTAGAAAAGCGCTATATAAATGTAACAAATTATTATTATTATTATTATTATAAAGAGAGAGCGAGAGAGAGAGAGAGAGAGAGAGAGAGATAGAAAGCAAGCTAGAGAGAGAGAGAGAGAGTGAGAGAGAGAGAGAGAGAGCGAAAGCAAGCTAGCTAGAGCTAGAGAGTGTGAGAGCAAGAAAGAGAGAGCGAGAGCAAGAGAGACACAAAGGGTTAGAGAGAGAGAGCAAGAGAGCGAGAGAGAGACAGAAAGCAAGCTAGCGAGAGAGAAAGAGCGAGAGAGAGAACAAGAGAGAGAGACATAAAGCAAGCTAGAGTGAGAGAAAAATAGAGAGAGTGAGTCCTGCTGAGTCAGATAAACTCAGTGAAAGCAGCAGCGACTGACAGAGGCTCAGGAGACCATGAGTGCATTTCATTCTGTCATTCGGAGCAAAGCTGCACTGCAGGGTCAGAGTTCAAAGGTTAATTTTTGGTCAGAAGAGCCGAAGCAGATGGACAGACACAATCATCTCTGGAGGAACGTAAGTCCTGTCTTGAAGTCACCTAGCAGTGATTAATTAGATCAAGTGTGTACATTTAGATTGTTAGCTAAATGTATTAATAACTGGGCTCTCACTGGAGGCGGTCGCTCTGCCGATGGTGTCTCGAGTGGCGGTCTGCGGCGGGACCCATGGAAATGAGCTTGCAGGAGTATACCTTGTGAGAGAGAGGCTGAAGACGAGGGCGGATGGGACAGAGCTGGTTTCCGTGGTAACGGTGACATCGAACCCACGTGCCACGCAGCTGTGCGTCCGTTATGTGGAGACGGACCTGAACCGCTGCTTCACGCGAGCTGCACTCAGGTGAGGCGCCCAGAACTCCTGTTTACTCAGTGCTGAAGCCCGAGTTCATTTAACTGCATGAACCGCTGCTTCACGCGAGCTGCGCTCAGGTGAGACTGTTTACTCTCAGTGCTGAAGCCTGAGTTCATTTAACTGCATCAACAGATCATAGATCTGTTGTTTAAAATATTTACTTGCTGCTAGGAAGGAATATTTTGTTTCCTACCTATTTGTAGTCTGCATTTTCGTTGGTTTATAGTTTTGATTGCACTTACTGGTAATTATAATCATTTGCGCCTCCATTGCTCCTTGGGCAAGGTGTTAGTTTCGTCTCGAGCTATTCGCACTCTGTTAGGCTTATTGGCTGGGCTAATCAGAAGCTGTTCACAGCTGTTTTCACTCTATTCTCTTAATTAGACTGTGTATTTATTTGATGTCCGAGGCTGACGTGGAAGCGTTCAGCACCCTCGTGTGAAGACAGACGAGTGTAAAGACAAGCGACTTTTTCCCGAGCAACAACACCGAGCAACACACTTAAGTATAATTTCTATCTTCCCTCACACACTCTCCTTTGCTATCCTCTATACTTCCACCTCTATCATGTGTTTCAAAACCATTCCGGTTGTCTCTCGACCACGCTCTAACATCACACGCAGACGGCAACGTAATCCTGCTAACCTGCACCCCATCTCTACATCTTCTACTACACCTCTTTCTCTATGGCTCTCTGGAATTGTCAGTCAGCAGTCAACAAAGCAGACTTAATTTCCGCTTTTTCTTTACAATCCACTCTCAGCATCTTGAGCTTGACTGAGACCTGGATTCGTCCAGAAGACTCAGCAACCCCAGCTGCCCTCTCTAACAATTTCTCTTTCTCTCACACCCCACGTCAGGTTGGCCGGGGTGGGGGCACTGGTCTGCTCATTTCAAATAATTGGAAATACTCAACCCACTCGCCCCTATGCAATTACAACTCATTTGAATCTCATGCGATTACTGTAACGGCTCCTATAAAACTCCAGATTGTGGTAATCTATCGTCCCCCTGGCCAAATTCTAGTCCCCTTCCTAGAGGAGCTGGATGGGTTGCTGTCCTCTTTCATGGAGGATGGAACTCCACTCTTAGTTTTTGGCGATTTCAACATTCATCTAGAAAAGCCTTATGCTACAGACTTTCATTCGCTCCTAGCTTCATTTGATCTCAAACGCCTTACCACTACTAGCACTCACAAATCAGGCAACCAACTTGATTTAATTTACACACGCGATTGTACTGCAGATAACATTCTGGTACAACCACTACATATCTCTGACCATTTCTTCATTAAAATTCACATTACACTTTGCAACCCGGGTGCCACCAACCCCCTTACCGGTTACTTTTAGACGAAACCTACGCTCCCTTTCTCCCTCACATCTTTCCTCTGTAGTATCCTCCTCTCTTCCCTCACCTACACATTTCTCATCTCTGGATGTGAATGCTGCTACTGATACTTTATGCTCTACTTTAACCACTTGTCTAGATGACATTTGTCCTCTCTCCTCCAGACCAGCACGGACTGCCCCTTCTAACCCCTGGTTATCTGATGTTGTTCGTGAACATCGGACCAGACTCCGAGCGGCAGAGAGAAAATGGCGAAAATCAAACGAGCCGTCGGACCTGAGTATGTATCAATCGTTTCTTTTATCTTTCTCCGCTGAAGTCCACACTGCCAAATCGTCACATTTCCATAACAAGATCAACAATGCTCCAGATATGCGTAATCTCTTCAGAACATTGAATTATCTCATCTGTCCCCCTTCACCACCTCCCACCACGTCTATAACAGCTGATGACTTTGCAACTTTTTTTACAAACAAAACTAAAACAATCAGTAGTCAGTTTTCACCTCCACTCACACAGGACCGCCAACCAACTAGATCCACTGCTCAAACTCCCATCTTCTCCTTCTGTCCCCTCACTGAGGCGGAAGTATCCAAACTTCTCCTCTCCAGCCATCCTACAACATGTCCTCTAGACCCTATCCCCTCACACCTCCTCCAAGCAATCTCTCCTGCACTCTTACCAGCACTCACACACATTATCAACACATCTCTCCTCACAGGCATCTTCCCCACTGCATTCAAGCAGGCTCGGGTAACCCCACTGCTCAAAAAAACCTACATTAAACACTTCTCTTTTAGAAAACTACAGACCTGTCTCTCTCCTTCCATTCATTGCCAAATCACTCGAACGAGTTGTCTTCAACCAGGTCTCATTGTTTCTTTCACAGAACAACAAACTGAACGCTAAACAGTCAGGTTTCAGGAGTGGCCATTCAACTGAGACTGCGCTACTCTCGGTCACTGAAGCCCTGCGAATTGCAAAAGCCGATTCCAAATCATCAGTCCTCATTCTGCTGGATCTGTCCGCCGCTTTTGACACTGTCAATCATCAGATCCTCCTGTCCACCCTCTCATCACTGGACATCACTGGGATTCCACTTCGCTGGTTTGAATCCTATCTCACTGGTCGGTCTTTCAGGGTGGCCTGGGGAGGGGAGGTATCCAAAGCACATAAATTGGTCACTGGGGTTCCCCAGGGATCAGTTCTTGGACCCCTCCTCTTCTCCACATACACTACATCACTGGCTCCCATCATACAGGCACATGGCTTCTCCTACCATTTCTATGCTGATGACACACAGCTCTATCTCTCATTTCGACCAGATGATCCAACGGTAGCTGCACGGATCTCAGACTGAGCTTCTTGTCTTCCCTGCAACTCCAACTCTACAGCATGATTTCACGATTCAGTTAGGTTCATCAACAATTACCCCATCAGCTTCGGTCAGAAATCTTGGTGTAATCTTCGATGACCAGCTGACCTTCAAAGAGCACATTGCAAAGACTGCTCAATCTTGCAGGTTTGCACTACACAACATCAGAAAGATCAGGCCCTTTCTGACAGAGCATGCTGCACAACTTCTTGTCCAGGCCCTTTTCATTTCTAGACTGGACTACTGCAATGCTCTTCTAGCTGGACTTCCATCAAACACAATCAAACCTCTACAAATTATTCAGAATGTGGCGGCACGACTGGTCTTCAACGAGCCCAAAAGAGCCCATGTTACACCTCTCTTTGTGTCCTTGCACTGGCTACCAGTTGCAGCTCGCATCCAGTTCAAGACACTGATGCTTGCATATAGAACAACCACAGGCTCAGCACCCACCTACTTCCACTCACTATTACGAATCTACATCCCCTCCAGAAGTCTGAGATCTGCTAGTGAGCGACGCCTCGTGGTACCATCACAGAGAGGCTCAAAATCACTCTACAGAACATTCTCTTTCACCATTCCTGGCTGGTGGAATGATCTTCCCACCCCCATCCGGAATGCTGGATCCCTGTCAATCTTCAAGCAACAACTGAAAACTCATCTCTTTCAACTCTACTTGACTACTTGAGAAAAAAAAAAAATCACTTTTTCAAAATCTTCATCTTTCTCTCCTTCCCTTGCTAGCTTGTACTTATTTGAACAATGCCTGAGACTTGGTGTTATTGGCACTTCCTCTGTATGTTTGCCTCTTCAAGATTAATCACTTTATGTACTCCCCAATTGTAAGTCGCTTTGGATAAAAGCGTCTGCTAAATGACTAAATGTAAATGTAAATGAACAAATGGCATTTCAGCTCGCCATAACGGGTGGAGCCGACTACTAAACAAGTCAACGCTAAACGCTATTGATCCTCTTGAATCGATTCAAATGTGTAGCAGGAGTTCAAGGTATGGACAGTGGTTCACCTCTTATTTAAAGGGTAGGACTTTTTCAGTAAATATCGGGTTGTTTAGCTCACTATCTCTTACGGTGTCCCACAGGGCTCTGTTCTTGGCCCTATATTGTTCTCGCTCTACATGCTTCCCCTAGACTCAATTATAATATCAACTATCATGCCGATGACCTCCAACATTACCTTCCAATTAAACTTGATTATGACTCTTCTTTACAACATATTTTCTCATGTTTTGATGAAGTGAGATCTTGAATGGCTAATATTTCTTTGCAACTAAACGCTGACAAAACTGAGGTGCTTCTGCTAGGCCCGCTGCACTCAATAGTACTCTTACAAGTAGGTTAGATTCCCTTAGCAGCAACTTAAAACACCATGTAAACAAATCTAGGGGTCTATTTCGATTCATTACTACAATTTGACAAGCATGTAAACATGGTTGAAAAGAGTAGCTTCTTCCATCTCCGATCTGTTGCAAAATCTTTCTCTCTGGAAAAGATCTGTAAATTGTCATCCGTGCATTAATCTCTTCCAGGCTGGACTATTGTAACGCTCTGTATGTCGGTCTTCTTCGATGCACTCGATCTAGGCTTCAGATGGTGCAGAATGCAGCGGCCAGATTGTTGACAGGAACAAAAAGAGGGAGCATATTACTCCTGTTCTTGATCATTGCACTGGATCCCTATCAAATGCAGAGTTGATTTTAAGATCCTACTTTTGTATACAAGGCATTGCAAAAGTCAGCCCTGGATTATATCTGTGATCTTATCCAGCCATATACAACCTCTTGTAACCAGCTTCAGTCCCTCGTTCACGCTGTAAACCCAAAGGTGACTGAGATGTTGCTGCCATAACCATAGGAGCCAAGACCATAGGAGACCGCAGACATGAAGACAGTTTCTACTGAGTTTTAGCCTTATAATCCTCTGAACGCACACACGACGCATTTCAACCAGACCACGAGACCGCACACTTGTTGATTGCAGGAACGATTTCACAGTGACACGTGATCTCACGGACACTCGCGAGATCTAACGTGACTCGAGAAGAAAATCAAATGGAGAATAATCAACATTGTCAGCTTGCTCTCCTGGCACAGGTTCTGTGTCACAGTGAAAAACAAGGTATAAAAAATTATATTGGAGATGTACTCTGCTTTTGTGGCATGTTTGTGGCTGCCACGTTTCGACTGTAGAAGCACGCAACATCCAGTAGGTGACGCTTGCTCGCTCTCATTGGCTCTCACGGGTATGACTTCAGAGGTAGCTCGATCAAGAGTCCTAAATATCTATTGTTCAAACATGAGTTCGGGGACGCTATCTCGATAGGGAGCAGTTAAGTAATCATAATAACATCACATGATAGAGGATTTTTTTGTACAAAACATTTTTATGGCAAGCCTCAATTCGGTCCACACCACCGGGTGCAAATCGGGCTTAAAATAGACTAGTGTGTGGCCAGCCTAAGACCTTTTCCACTCACAAGGAGATCAGGGAGATTAGGCGGACATGATCCGTGCATGAAGGGCAGGGAAATCCAAGTTATAAAATCTAGTGAAGGTAGACGGCAAACACCAGCCAGCAGCCACACAGATATTATCAATAGAAACTCCACTGGACCAAGCCCAGGAAGAGGCCATTCCTCTGGTGGAGTGGGCCCTCACTCGGGCAGGACCCTGTAAGTCCACTGAGGTGTACGCTTGGGCCAAAAGTGTCAACGATCCACTTCGTAACAGGCAGCCCTTTAGAGCAGCCTCCAAAGCAAACCATAACAAAACAAGACTTCACAATGAGAGAATGTGTGAGTGCAGCTTAAAGAGTCCGCTTGATGGGAAACAGGTGTGAGGGTAATTAGTTCCTGGAAAGGGGATCATGGGAAATAGAGTTCAGGAATAAATAGTCAGTTGTTTAGACTTCAAATAGGGGGGTTGTTAAAGGTGCAATAGCTGATTGTCTTGACATTTTTGTTGTGCTGGTTGAAAGTCTCTTCACATCCAGATAGCAAAAGTTAAGTGGTCTATATATATTTATATACTCTGTGGAAGGTGTTCGTCCGAGCGTTTTGATTGGCTTTCCTACCTGCCAGTCAACATATGCATTTGCATACCTCTGCGCACCCGATTCTTCTGGAATTTGCTGCTGGCTCTGATGTCTTGGTTACACATGAGATATAACTTGTTTTGGGTAATATATTGGGCAGTCTTTGGTCTCGTAAATGTATTATTTGCTCCGGAGCATAACTGTTAAAGAGACGACTTGGTGTGTTTGTGTGCAGAGAGAGAGTAAATCTGCGGTTTCTCTGCGACAGAATGAGTGACGGTAGTTTATGAGAGTTGCCAGTACACAAGAATATGAGCGAGACTCACTAAACTTGAGCCAATGACAGTGTTCGATACAATATCACAGCACATGTCAGATTCATATGTTGTGTGTTTGTCTGCAATTTTAACTTCAGTACAACTGAAGAGTTGTTTGTCATTCTGTCTGCCTGTCAGCGCACCGGTCTCCGAGGCCTCGCCGTACGAGATGATCCGCTCTCAGGAGCTCAACTCTCTTCTGGGTCCTAAAGGAAGCGCTCATGCGGTCGACCTGCTGTGTGACCTCCACAACACCACTGCAAACATGGGGCTGTGTCTCATCACGTACTCCGACTGCGACTGGATCGTCCTGCACATCTGCAAACACCTGCAGGCACGAACGAATAAGCGCAGTTCCCTCGCATGGTTGATGTATTTGATGGTCAAACATATTTATGTCAGTATGTGTGTTTTCAGAGAGAAATGGCCTCCACTCCTGTCAGATACGTTCACTTTGATATTCCTCTCAATGAAGCCTATTCTCTGGATTCGGTGGGGAAGCACGGATTTGGTGAGAGTTTGTCCTTCACTCATCCATTCATTCTCCGAACAATGCTAACTGACTAGTTTATCAGCATCTGTCTAGCATCACATACCAACAGAAATGAGTCCTGTTGCTCTCTGCAGATTCAGTTGCTTTAAAGGAAACGTTCAGCAGTATTATCATCATTTAGATGAGCTCTTTTACCTCGACCCTGCAGTGAAATGCTGATTCAGACACTTCATGCAGTTAATTTATAGATGGACTGAAATGCTTGACTGCGCTGGACTTTGCTATGAATCATATCCATTAAATAGACTCTAAACATTTATTCTGAGACTAACATTGCTGAAACGCTTGTATGCCGCTCTCTTATCACCACCAAACACAGCATGAACCATGCATACATCATCTATACATAAATCCATCTAGGGGCAGCATGCACGCATGATTTCCGGGGGGTCAAACGTGTCATGTGACACACAGTAGCTGTGAAATTAATATCCTACTTGCATTCGTACACACATCTGCACTTGAGAGAATTGGCCAGATAATTCAGTCAGCGAGCGAATGAACAAAACGAGCGATGACTCATCTGAATGCCTCTGATTGGTTGTTGCATTCATAAGCTCAACAGAACCGTGTGTGATTGGTTAAAATGCAGCGCTGTACAAACTCGTCTGTCTCAGCCAGCGGGACGCAGATGTTATGATGCGCAGAATCATCACATATGCAAAAATATTATTCGGCTATGTTTTGTCTTTTGGAAGCTGCACTCAAATCCCATTTGGCTCGGTACTCTCACTTTGAATGGGCATGACGCCTCTGAATCCATCACAGCAGAGCCATGCTAAATGTGTTTTTCTAATTGCTACTCAGCGGCTTCGATTAATACTCCCCATTCAGCATGATCTTTTATTAAGCTTGACTTCTCTTTTCCTCTCAGCGATGGAGATTGGGCCGCAGCCTCACGGCGTCGTCCGGTCGGTGATATTCAGCGCCATGCACGAAGGAGTTCAGCTGATGCTGGACTGGATCCGTCAGTTCAACTCGGGTAGGTTTTCAGCCACAAACCGCTGCAGAAATCGGTTGGCTGTGTGTGTTTTCATGGTCTCTGTGTTCAGGGACCCTGTTTGAAGGAGGATGGGTTGATGTGTACACAATGGTGAAGAACATAGACTATCCACGAGACCCTGAAACACACGAGATCATGGCCGCGGCCCATCCTGACCTACAGGTACAGAAAGATGATGATCGGAAACACTGGTCCGATCGCAGAGTAAACACCTCGTTCTTATCTCTTCCCTCGGGCAGGACAGAGATTTCTGCCTCCTTCATCCCGGAGACCCCATGTTCCTGTCTTTCTCCGGAGAAACGCTACGCTACAAAGGGAACGAAGCGCTCTATCCGTTCTTCATAAATGAGGGAGCGTACTACGAGAAGGGCGTCGCTCTTTCGCTGGCGAGGAAGAGACGAGTACAGATTCCTTCTGTCCGCTCAGAGACACCGATATGAAGAAACACAAGCATGAGCTCAAGAGGAGTTTATTATGAGAACACTGCATGTGTCAAAAACAATCAGATATGGACACAGAGATCACCAACTACACTGGTCAGATACAGTATCCCACAATGCACCTGACACCACCGTCCATCTCCAGTGTGATGAATGCACGGATACAGCACCACACATAAATGTACTGTATATAAATATGAATAACAATGTCAATGAATTAAAAAGCAGCACGCTTTAGGATTGCTGGATTACTGACTCTTGACTAAATCTCAAACACCAGAGCTGTTTCTAATACAGAGGGAATCTGAGTTCAGATCGCACACAAACGCTGAGTGACAGTAGATCAGAGCTGAGACTATAATACACAATCTTCAGTTTGGAGTTTAGACTGGGTTACTGTTTATATATCGGTTACACAGAGTCATCATACACCAGCATCAGGGTCCACACTAACACTGGCCAAACGTGGGCCATCCTGCGCTAAAACACTTTTAACACATTTATAAGCAATAATTAAAAAACATATCTGAAAGGTATGTATTAAATGAACTTCTGTTAAAGAACCGGGCGTGATTCCTAGAAAGGACAATTCACCATCAGACACACGCTTATCCTAAAGACAACACATCCGTCTGAAAACATGCTCAATACAGTTTATGGTTGGTACAATTTTTCTCCTTTTATCCCCCAACATTGCAGAGAGTAAATTTTAGACCCCCAATCATGAATATGAATTGAGTCTCTTACACACACACACACACACACACACACTCTCACAAACTCACACTCTCTCTCACAACACACACACACTCTCTCTCACACACACACACACACTCTCTCTCACACACACACACACACACACACACACACACACACACACACACACACACATACTCTCTCTCACACACACACACACACACTCTCTCACAAACTCACACACTCTCTCTCACAAACTAACACACACACACACACACGTAAACACAAACACACTCTCTCACGCACACTCTCTCACGCATGCACACACACACACAAACACACACTCTCATACACACGCACTCTCTCTCGCACACACACACACACACACACACACACACACACACACACAACACACACACACACACACACACGCTCTCACACACACACACTCTCTCTCACACACACACAAACACACACTCTCAGCACAACAGATTCCGAGTCACTGTTCATGTTAGATGTTGTGGCTCCGCCGGGGGTGATTTAGGCGACTCTGTAGGCGGTCATGCGGTAGTAGCTCTGGCTGTGGCTGCGAGCGGCCCACACCAGAAGCGCGGCGGACATCATGTGCAGCGGAGACGCGATGAGCGCCAGATACAGCGACCAGCCCAAAGCCCCGTCCACACGATCCGGCAACACAGACACGCGGTGCAGCAGGTCCATCCCGGCCAGAAAACAGCACACCGTCGCCAGAGAACACAGGCCTGAGGAGAACCAGCACAAACCTGCTCAGAACCAGGGCTCTGCTGCACTCTTAAAGGAACAGTACACCCGTTTTGGAAATAGGCTACTTTAACGACTCCCCAAGAGTTAAAGGACTGAGTTTTACTGTTTTCTAATCCAAGTTCCCCTGGCTCTCGCTAATTAATTCATATAAAGGTTATAATTAAATCATATGTGTGAGCGTACTGCACTGCTTGAAGAACGCTAGAATAAGCCATAGCTTTGTATTTGTTTTCATGCAATGGTGAAATACAGCATGTTCAATAGCGTGTCTAATTGTTGTGAAACCTGATGTTGGGTTGGGCAGAGCAGAACGCTCCACGTCTGACCTGCGAGCAGATGCAGGAGGCCGATGAAGAGCGCCGGGCTCAGACTGCCACACAAACACGCACAGAACCCCATCAGACCACCAAGAACCACCAGACCCAGAGAGACCAGCGGCAGCAGGAGCTGACAGCGCCACAGATCTGCACAGAGATGAACACACACACGAGGCTGGGTTAGTGTCCATGTCGTTATATATCGCTCGGACTGCAGGAGCTGCTGTTGAAACCATGCATCTGGTAATTATTGCACTGGGTGAGGATTGCTAGTGTTTCAGAAGAGACTCTTATTTTGAAGGTGAAGCTCAGACACGCTTCAAGCCTCGCCAACTGGTTCAATTCATTCGTTTTTTACAATCAGAACAATAATAAGTAATTAAATCATAATTAATGCAAACCAGGAAGATCAACTTAAACCAGGAGTTTATCAAGCTATTCGCTATATACTTGCATCTTTTATTATTGAACAATGTGTGTGTGCGTGTGTGTATGTGTGTGTGTGTGTGAAAGAGAGAGTGAGTGAGTAAGTGTGAATGTGTGTGTGTGCGTGCGTGTGAGAGCGAGTGTGTGTGTGTGTGTGTGTGTGTGTGTGTGTGTGCGTGTGTGTGAGAGAGAGTGTGTGTGTGTGTGTGTGTGTGTGTGTGAGAGAGAGAGTGTGTGCGTGAGTGTGTGAGAGAGAGAGAATGTGTGTGCGTGTGATTGTGTGTGTGTGCGTGCGTGTGTGTGAGCGTGCGTGCGTGTGAGTGTGTGGGACAGAGAGTGTGTGTGCGTGAGTGCGTGTGAGTGTGTGTGTGTGTGAGAGAGTGTGTGTGTGAGAGAGAGAGAGAGAGTGTGTGTGTGTGAGTCTGTGTGCGTGCGTGCATGCGTGTGTGAAAGAGTGTGTGTGAGAGGTGTGTAGTAGGTAGGTAGGTAGGTAGCTATTTTATTGTCATTCAACTGTACACACAGAGTGCACATATGGATGAAATTTCGTTCCACTGGCTCATAAGTACTACACCAACTAAACATATACATGTACCACAAATCAGTATAAAATTATCAATATAATAAAAGCTACAACAGTGTACATTTCAAAGCATATAAATATTAGATCAAACTAGATTAGATTGCATATCGATATTAAAAGATGCACACATTAATTTGCAAAATCTAAAACAAATAACTGAACTTATTAAACAGCAGCATATAAGTCAAATTATTACACATCGCAAAAAGTGCTGTTATTTCAATGTCTCCATCACAAAAAAAAAAAAAATAAAAATAAATAAATAAAACAACTAAAAGATTCAGTAAGCTAAAATGGTTAAGAGGTCATTTTAAATTCAAAAGTCTGATAGCTTGTAGAAAAAAGCTATTACAGAACCTTACTGTTCTGCACCGAATGCTGCAAAACCTTTTTCCAGAAGGCAGCAGTGTAAACAGTCCATAATGTGGATGGGTGGGGTCTTTTACAATGTTTTGAGCACGAGACAAACAGCGATTATGTGCAAGGTCCTGGATGGAAGGCAGTGAAGAGCCAATAATCTTTTCCGCTGTCCTCACCACTCTTTGTACAGACCTCCAATCAGAGGCTCTACAGTCCCCAGACCATACAGAGATGCAGCTGGTCAATATGCTCTCTATAATACCTTTGTAGACAGTACTGAGGATAGGAGGGAAAGTGTGCTCTTCTCATCCGACGCAGACAAAAAGACGTTGCTGTGCTCTCTTCACTAAAGAGGTGATGTTGGCGGTCCATGTCAAACTGTCTGTGATCTGCACCCCCAAAAACTTGACACTACTGACTACTTCCACCACAGTGTTATTGATGATAAGTGGTGTGTGCCTGTGCTGCTTTTTCCTGAAATCAACAATGATCTCCTTTGTTTTTTCGACATTCAGGAGCAAGTTATTTGTATTGCACCAGTCCACAAGCTGTCTCACCTCCTCCCTATAGGCCTGTTCGTTGTCCTCCTGAATGAGGCCCACCACTGTCGTGTCATCCGCATACTTCACCACATGGTTTGTACTGAACCTGGCACGGCAATCATGGGTCATCATAGTAAACAGTAATGGGCTCAGGACGCAGCCCTGAGGGGAGCCGGTGCTCAGAGAGATGACACTTGAGGTGTGATTTCCAACCCTCACTAACTGAGGTCTCTCTGTTAAAAAAATCCAGTAGCCAGTTACATAAGGGAGTACCAAGGCCCAAAGGTCCCAGTTTGCTTACCAAATGCTGGGGGATAATCGTATTGAATGCCGAGCTAAAATCCACAAATAGCATACGCACGAAAGTGTTCTTCTCCAGATGGGCCAGGCTCAGATGAAGTACAGAGGATATAGCATCCTCTGTAGAGCGGTTGGGTCGGTAGGCAAACTGGAAAGGATCAAACATAGGAGGGAGTCTTGAAAAGATGTAGTCCTTCACCAGCCTCTCGAAGCACTTCATCATTATAGATGTGAGTGCAACCAGACGATAATCATTGAAGCATTTTATTGTGGATTTTTTGGGCACTGGTATTATAATAGCAGTCTTAAAACATGATGGAACAACAGCCTGATCCAGTGAGATGTTAAAAATATCTGTAAGTACAGGAGCCAACTGGTCAGCGCATTCCTTCAGCACCCGTCCTGGAATATTATCAGGACCCGCTGCCTTCTGGGCGTTAACTTTTCCCAGGGTCCTCCGGACATCAGCTGTGTTAAGAATTAGCACCTCCTCATCTGGTTGAGGAACACTTTTCCTTGCAGGAATGTTATTCAGTGCTTCAAACCGTCCAAAATATGTATTAAGTTCATTAAGAAAATGTATATTGTCCTCACAGGGTAGTGGAGTTGCTTTCCAGTCTGTGACAGTTTTTATACCCTGCCACATGCGCTTGGTATTCGTAGGATCAGAGAAGAAACCCTGTATTTTCTGGCTATAGGCCCGTTTTGCAGCCCTAATGGCCCGATTCAAGTTGGCTCTTGCTGTTCTGAGCACGACCATATCACCAGTTTTAAACGCAGAATTTCGTGCCTTTAGCATTGCACGTACCTCGCCCGTCATCCAGGGCTTCTGATTTGCTCGTATAATGATATTCTTAGTGACACCTACATCCTCCGTACACTTCTGAATATACGCAGACACAGATGCAGCATACTCCTCCACATTGATATGCTGATTAACAGTCGCAGCCTCCCTGAACATATCCCAATCAGTATGGTCAAAACAGTCCTGCAATGCAGACATGGCCCCCTCAGGCCAGACCCTCACCTGCTGAACAGTTGTTTTTTTCCTAATAAGCATAGGCCTGTATGCAGGAATTAACATCACAGAGAGAGTGATGTTATCACTCTCGTTATCTACGTTTATCTACAAAAACGGAACAGTCATGGTACAGGGGAACCTGAAATTATTCCAGGCTGACTACAGAGCAATAGCTGAAGCTATGAAACATGAGAAAGCTTTGCTATCTGAGAGTCTGTCATCAGAGCAGAATCCACAGAACAGCAACTCAGATCTCAAGCCCACTCCTGCAGAAACGGCTAAAACTGAGAACATCCCATCTTCCCTGCTCAAATCCATCCCTATACTTCAGGAGCACTTCATGAAGCTGGAGACGGAGATGGTGCAGCTCAGAGAAACTGTACTCAAACAGCAGCAGTCACACACATGTGCAGCTCATACAGATCTCCAGCAGAACACAGAGCACCAATCACAGAGACTGACAGCCCTCACACAGCAGATGAGAACGCTTCAGACGGAGAAGGACAGCTATCAGTGTGAGCTGACCGCACTGAGACTCCAGCTACAGGACAGAGAACAGTCCACACTAGAGATGAGGCAGCAGCTGAGAGAGATACAGGAGGAGAGAGCAGCAGAACAGCGAGATCCAGGCCCTGAAAGAGCAGGTGAGAGAACTCCTCCTGGCCAGAGAAGAACCAGCACAGACACACAGAGCTCAAACACTGCCCTCCACCCCAAAGTCACCTATCACAGGGAGTCAACACCCACCCCTCAGCGCAGACTCAGAGAGACCCGACCCAGACAGCTCACAGCCATCACAGTACCCCTTGTCAGGCTCCCCAGCACAACAGCATCAGCCCTTGTCTCACAGCAGCCCAGCACAAACCAGCACAGAGGAACCTGAAGTAGCTCTACTCATCGATTCAAACGGCAAATTTATTGATATAAAGAAACTTTTCCCCCGACACAGAGCTGTTAAATTCTGGTGTCCCACCACTGACAAAGCCCTGTAGCTCCTGACAGAATCCCAGCTAGGCCGGCCCAACCACATTATAATCCACACGGGCACCAATGACCTGCGGAGCCAACAGGACCGATTGTCTGACTCCCTAAGAGCCGTCGTGGAAAAAGCTAGAGAAACCTTCCCCAACTCAAAAATCACCCTGTCCACTTTACTCCAGAGGAAAGATTTCCATCCCAAAACAATTAATAAAATAAACTCCAGCATATCCAGACACTGTGCCCTCCTGCCCAACGTCCACTTGGCCCACCATCCAGACCTGGACACCGACTGCCTATATGACCACGTCCACCTTTATAAGAACCTGGTACATATTTTTGCAAAGAGACTCAAAGATGTCGCTCTAAACAGGACCAACCAGACAAGCAGAACCAGCTCTAACCCAACAAAACACACTTCAGGAAACTACATCCCAGCTAATACCTCATCTAGAGCCCCGGCCGGAGCACCGCCCAGAGCTTCAGCGTCCAGACCTTCAGCGCCCAGAGCCTCAGCGCCCAGACCTTCAGCGGCTGGACCCTCACCCCCCAGGGGTCCACACAGAGCCTCAGTGCCCAGAGCGGATCCATACGGACAGAGATTGTTCTATAACAGCCCCACAGCTCCAATGGCTGAAACCCGTCCACAGCAGAGCCCGGCCCAGCCAGACAGACTGAGCTACGCCCAAGCTGTCAGCGGAGGAGCGAGTCGAGCTAACGCTGAACTCCACGACATCCAACACATGCTGAGTATCATCTGCTCTCACTTACTCACACATAGTGGACAGTGGTAAAAAAAAAAAAAAACAACAATAAATACTTTTCAATAAAATAATTTGATAAAATACCACTTTTTCCAAGCCACTTTGTTAGTGTAAGTGTACATGTATTTTAAAATGGATTTGTTTATGTTTTTGAGTTCTTACATAACATTTATTCCATTATTCATTATTTTATTTTACTCTATTGTGTTTTTTGTTTAATTCTCTTTTCTCAAAATGGCAAACAAACCATACCAATTATTTTAAAAGTCTGATGAAATCACTTAGTTTTTCTACATGGAATATTCAAGGTCTAAACTCCTCAGTCTTTGGCCTAAAAAGTAGAAATTCTGACTTTATGAAAGAACTTGAAGACATAGATGTAATCATCTTACAGGAAACCTGGTGTAGAGGAGATATGTTCACTGGCTGTCCCTCGGGATACAGAGAGATAATATTACCATCAGTCAAACTTACATCAGTCACACAGGGGAGAGACTCGGGAGGGATGATCATCTGGATTAAATCTGAACTAGCCATAGAATTTGTTAAAAGAGATCAATATCACCTATGGCTGAAAATACAAAAAGGAATAATATCAGCATCTCAGCATGTTTTCCTTTGTGCCATATATATACCCCCCCTCGAGTCTCCGTATTTCCAAGAGGAAACCTTTCAAAGCATTGAACAAGAAATCAGCCATTTCCAGGCCCAGGGAAATGTGCTGCTTATGGGTGATTTAAATGCTAGAACCGGAAAAGAATTAGATTTCTTAGAATCACATGGTACCAGATTCATCACTGGCTATAACGACTTGTACCCTTCTTACCCCACCAGAGAAAACTGTGATCAGACAGTGAACGCTCACGGACGGCAGCTTCTGCAGCTCTGCCGAGGACTGGCTCTGTACATCGTCAATGGAAGACTGCGAGGAGACTCTCTCGGCCGATACACCTACAGCTCAGCTCTTGGTAACAGCACTGTAGATTATACTATCACAGATCTGGACCTTTCCTCTTTGAGAGCATTCACAGTCAAACCCCTGAAACCTTTCTCAGACCACAGCCAAATCACACTCTATATAAAACAATCTGAAACATCACCCACACCAATTAGGACACCATATCAAATGATCAAAATTATGTCATTCAAATGGACAGAAAACAGCGCCACTAATTACATCAATGCTGTTGAATCTCCAGAAATACAGTCCCTCTTACACTCATTCCAAACACAGGCGTACCCTAAAAACCAATTCGGCATCAATCAGGAAGTACAAGATCTAAACAACATATTATACAAGACAGCACAAAAGAGTAATTTGACCACTGTTAAACCAAAGAAAAAACATCTAGATACTGACAAATGGTTTGATTTGGACTGTAAGGCTCTGAGAAAAAACCTCAGAAATTTATCAAACCAAAAACACAGACAACCAGATAATCCGGACCTCCGCCTTCAGTACTGTGAGGCACTAAAACTATAAAGCCACTCTCCGGCGGAAAAAAGCACAGTTTTTGCAAAACCAGTTTGAAGAAATTGAAAAATCTATAAATTCACACACATTTTGAGATAAATGGAAATTATTATACAAACCAAATCAAGAAATTCTGGCCATCCAAGATGGGGAGACATGGAAAACTAATTTC
>CM050413.1:1088023-1100523 GCA_027564155.1 Gymnocypris eckloni scoliostomus | reverse complement strand
TTCTTTTTCAATTTCTCCTCGTGTCTCGTCATACAGTTTTGGAATTACAGTGGTGCCGAAGTGTCAGCGAGAGGGAATATTATACCGCGGCTCAAGTACATTCATCAGCTGACACTCAATCACGCTGCGGTTGCATATCTTTTGCTATAAACATCCCCAATGCTTTAGTTATGGCTATTGCCCTGTCCGACTTATCACTGAGAGGTTGCTTAAATGCTGCGGACAGTAGAAGTTGTTTCCTAACCGGCTCTCTCCTGTTTGTGCTTATCGACACATTGACGTGATGTCTTCTCAAATGAACTGTCATATTAGAAGTGTTGCCATTAGCATATTGAATGCATTTTGCACAATGCTTGCACACAGTCGCAGTTCTATCTACTGTTTTATTTCCGTTGTCATCGTAAGTAACATGAAATCCAAAATTTTCCCACACACCGGATTTGAACGACGCGGGCGCATCCGCCAACTCCGGGCAGCCTTCATTATCTCCTCCACTTGCCATTTCTGCAGCACTCCTTACTCCACTTTTACTGTCTATATGTATGTTCGCGCGAAACTGTCTGAGCACGGGGCTACATTGCGCATGCGTCGAACCGTACAACGCACACACGAACCAAACCGAGACAAGCGAACCGAACGGTTCGGGTATTTTTTCATGTACCGTGCCACCCCTAGTGAGTGTGTGTGTGAGTATGTTTGAGAGTGTGTGTGTGTGTGCGTGCGTGCGAGTATGTTTGAGAGTGTGTGTGTGTGCTTGAGATTGTGTGTGTGTATGTTTGAGAGTGTGTGTGTGCTTGAGAGTGTGTGCGCGTGCGCGTGTGTGTGTGTGTGTGTGTGTGTGTGTGCTCACAGGTTCGTATCAGATCTTCTCCGCTGTTATGGTTTCCAGGCTCTTTGTATTTTGGAGTGAACTGCTGAAAGAGAGAGAAACTCACACACTCCATCACCATCGTTGGATCTGAAACACACGCAACACAATATGAATGCACGAGAATACAGCAGTCCGATCATAAGAGAAGCTGATGATGATGTTTACCGGGCTCTCTGTACCAGTGCGCGTCAGCGGGCGTCTGCACGCATCTCCACCACAGCCCGAGCGTCCCGTTCATGCGGAACAGCGCGTCGCTGACGCTCTTCTCGTCGAAGTCTCCGTCCAGAAACTCGTCCTGCAGCGCGCGCAGCACCGAGGCGTTGGGCTCCGCGCGCACCGGCGGGCTCGTGTACCGGAACCAGTGCGGAGAGCCGATGGACACCGACAGATACACGGAGGCCAGCACGCTCAGAACACCGGCGATCACCAGAGCCGTGGCGTGCCGGTTATCCACCATCGCGCCTCTCGATAAGCGCAGACGCGTGCGTCGCGATGTGTGTGCGTGCCCTATTTTCCGCCCATCTGCTTCACGCCATCTGTCAGCCCGAGAATCGCTCTCAGTCAGAGTCTGCGTTCAGTATCAGTGCTGATCAGAGTTAATGCCTGCATGTGCTAAAGATGAACATGTATGTGAGTGCTGATAAATCCACGCGCTTCCCTGTAAGATTAGAGCCGGCCGCTAGGCTTCATGGGTAATGTAGTCCAGTACAAGAAGCGCTATTCTTCTAATATAGCAGTGGAAGCCCTTTCAGACCTGACATGTCTTTGTCTGTATGTGGATGTGTTTATGTGCAGGGTTGTTTTGAAGAAAATATGATTATGTGCATTGTAGCATCAACACTAAATAAATAAAACATTCTTCAACTCTGAGATCTTCAAAATAACTTTGAATATTATCCAATTTTATGATAGGTGCAAGTTGATAAATCCAATTTAAATATGCATATACAAGTTAGTAATTGGGCTTCCTCCTCTTCCTAGTCAATATACCTGTAACTCAATCAGATTCAGTCAGGGGTCATATCTTCAATGTGATTGGTTGATAAAGGACCAATCAGTGACCAGGCATTACGCATATTATAAAAACATACAATTGTATTGGTTTGATGTCAATTTCAATGGCTTCAGGGCTAAACCAGGGGCCTGTACCATGATGGTAGATGAACACATTAATATAGATTATAGGATAAGTTTGTGTTTTATTAATGCTTGAACAAATACAGAACTAAAGTGCCAAGGGTAAACACAGGAGAAATAAGAAGTATTAACTCTACATGCATGTATGAAGACAAATAAAATACTGTAAGGCCTTACTAAATCATAATAACTTAAATATAGCAAATAGATAAAGAGTTTTTACAGCTTTTTTGATTGTACTCTCCTTAATGGTGCTTATAGATATCTAATTCCTTAAGTACCATTGAAAAATTAGGTTTCTGATTGCTGAATTTATTTATTTATGAAACTTAAGTATAATCAAGAGATTAATTATGTAGGCCTCATTTTCAATCTGTTTGTCATAGATAAAAAAAAAACAAATATTACATGTTTATAAATAAAATAAAGTTGCAAAACACTATAAATCTAGAAATTATATGAATTTACCATCACAGATTTTCTAATATAACTAGTACTTTTTTTTTTTTTTTACTTTTTAGTCATTTAGCAGATGCTTTTATCCAAAGCGACTTACAAATAAGAAAAAGTAACTAAAACTATAAGTTAAAACTCTATAAATGCTATATATACACACATTTAAGAAAATTGAGAAATTAAATAATATGACAAATGCATACAAAAACATTTCAAAACTAAACATTTAATGAAAACAAAAAATAAACCTAAAAACATTTCTAAATATTAAAACAACAAAAGATATGAGTATACAAATTATTCTAACATGACACTAAGCCAAACACCTATATATATATATATATATATATATATATATATATGTGTTATTTCATTTCCATCTAGTATGTTGAAGTAACATTACTAAAATAAATACAATTTATTAAAACTAAAGAAAATACCTATAAAGACATAATAAATTCATACATAATTTATCTAAAATTAAAATAGATAACAAATCAAATGGCAGTAGTTTCCTAAATACTGTCAAAAACACATGCAAACAAACAACAACTTACCAGTGGTGGTCAGTAACGAAGTAAAACTACTTCGTTACTGTACTTAAGTACATTTTTCAAGTATCTGTACTTTACTGGAGTAGTTTTATTTTGAGTAACTTTTACTTTTACTTCACTACATTCCAAAGCATAAGATCGTACTTTTTACTTCACTACATTTCATAAAACATATCGTTACTCCTTATAATACATCACGTGCTCCGAGACGCAGAAGCGGTGTATGATTCATGAACAAACTGATTCTTTTCAATGAACCTCGGTTCGCAAATCGCAACAAACGATTCATTCACCCGATTGCAGCTGTTGTCGAGTCGAAAACTCACTGATTCAAATGATCCGTTTAGAGCGAGTCTTCTTCAGTGAACTGAACTCACAAGAAAATAACCGGGAGATCTTGTGAGCGCGCAACAGCTGCTGCGAAAAGTATGTTACTAATGTCGAAATTTAGGATTAATTATTGTAACTGAAAATAATATTTAGGTCAAAACTGTCAGTTGTTTGTGAACTAAATCTGCTGTAAAGGGTGATCTATTTAAGCCCACTGAAATGCTTGAATGCAGACAGATCAACATCAGTGTCTCTAACGTTATGTTTTAGGTCAAAAAACAAAACATTAAAATAACACCGATTAAATAAAATAACTCATGCACGTTCATATTCCCCGCTGCTCATGCACGTTCATATTCCCCGCTGCTGTAACGTTAGCAGTTTTATTAAAATGCTATGCATTTAGACCTATGTGACGTCTGTTTTTATATTGTTTATCAACAGTATACATTTTTATATTGTTTAGATCAACTAGCCGAGTAGACAGATATGAATATTTATTCATAACCATACTGAAAATAAGTAAATATTGTTAGCTGATGCTAACTGTCTAGCTAACAAGCTTGCTGGTGCTAAGTTGAGGAAATTTTTAGATATAAAGTCCAAATATCTTTATTCAGCCACCTAGATAGATTCCATCTGAGGGAAAAAGAAAGGATGTGATGTTCAGAACATAGTAACTACAGTAATTATCAGAGTGGGAAGTGATGATGCCCTCTGGGGGCATTGGGCCAGGGGTGTTTTTACACCACAGACAAGGTTTGAGAAGAAAAAAAATCATTATGAAAATATAATTAGATTTTCCTTAAAATGTTCTTCCTAATTTCAGGCCTAATTCTCATGTCATATATAACTGACGTTCTGCAAAACAACAAGTTCAATGTATTCCATATCAACAAAATATATATCTTGACTCTATATAGTGGTTATTTTGGGAAAAACCCAGGTATTTTGGGCAGTAGGATTATAAAAATATGTGCTAATATAAAATTAAATAAAGTAGTCTATATAAAATTGCAAAATAAATCTGTCTATCAGTACTTTTTTACTTAAGTACATAAAAAATTGAGTACTTTTGTACTTTCACTCGAGTAAAATTGAAAAAGCAGTACTTTTACTTTTACTGGAGTAATATTTTATTATACGTATCTGTACTTTTACTCAAGTACTTGATCTGTGTACTTTGACCACCACTGCAACTTACACATAGTAAGAATTGGTTATAAAAACTAAAACACTAGTGAAACAAGCAGTAAGAAAGAAGATAAATAAAAAGCGATACTTATATCCTTTGACAGTGTCCCTGTCCGGTGGAGTTGCATGGTAGAGTCGATGGTCTTTACACTCTTCGGTCTTCTCACGAGGAGGGCTTCACGCGACGGCTGCCGCGGTAAACAAAGCTTTTTATACCCATCTAACAAAATACTACTCCAATTCAGCTGAACACAATTTCCTGTTAATCACAATAAATGGTCAAGCAAGTGCCCGACACTGACAAGGGATGCGATAAAGATACATAAATATAATGCACATGTTTTTTCCACAGAAAATCCAACATTGTTTGATAGATTATCTTATGTATTATACTATCTGAATGAATTGAGGAAGCAACACAGGTAAGCCTAGAAATAACATACGAGATAAATCTCTCTGTAACCAAATATTACATCTGCTCTGGTCATACCTAAACAGATTGGAGCATCTATGAATGAGGCGTTGATCTGAATGATGTCATTTTGTCTCGTGTAGGGCTCTTACGCACTGAACAGGACCTTTATTTTGGTGTGGTGTTGTGACATCACACGTCTGCGCTGTTGTGATTCGGCGGAAGAAAGGTTCGTGTTTTAAATCGTTAGAAACGGTTCCTTTATCGAGCTTTCACGAGACATCACAGAGAAATTCTCCGTTATGGGAACTCCTTCCCTCCAACCTTTCCTGAAGTCCTATTGGATCACGCCAGTCCAAATGACTGGCCAATTGTCACGAAGCATGCAAATAATGACGAGCTCGAGGCAGTATAAATGCAGAGCATGTGACAATTATGTCAGAATATTTTCCTTCACTTGCTGAACAACCTAGATTATGGCTTAAACTAATACAGCTCACAGTTGAGGTTCGCTCATACTAGGGCGGGCCTTGATGACTCTGCAGTGTTCAGGTGAGTATGACTTTTTCTTTAGGATGAGTCCGTCTGCCCTCGACCAGTGGTGGACCTTAAGGACTGATGAGCTTATGTCCGCATTCCTAAGGGTTCTCATGCCACCGCAGATGCCGCACGGAAAAACCCACTGTCTAAGCATGCAGCCCCCCGCCTCAGAGCGGCGTTCTGCCTTCTGCAAAGCACAATCAATTGGCTCCTCACTCATTCACACGATACCAGCCCCTCATCAGTGGCTGCTGTGTCTGGAAGACACTGCTCTCTTATTCACATGATACCAGCCCCCCGTCAACGGTCTGCCGTTTGTAGAGGGACACTCTCATTCACATGATACCAGCTCCCCATCAGCGGTCTGCAAGCGTCCGTTCGGGATGATTTTGCTGGAACAGATCCTGGCGCAGATTCACCCCGGGGACTGGTTGCGTCCATGGACTTAAGGACGTGTACTTTCACATTCAGATAGCACCGCATCACATGCGTTTTCTGAGGTTTGCTCTCGAGGTCACGGCGTATCAGTACCCTGTTCTCCTGTTGGAGCTGGCATTGGCCCCGCGCACTTTCCCGAAGTGAATGTACGTGGCTCTCTCCCCCCCTGCACGTTCTCATTATTTGGATGAATGGCGGATCTTAGCACACTCATGTGACACGCCAGCCAACCATATAGACAAACTGCTCTGAGACTAATGGAGTTCTTGAGGCTATGTTGAATATACCCGCCCCGAGTAGGAGTAGATCAAGTAGGAGCGAGCTTTAGTGATACTCATCACCCCGAACCTGCCAAACCAGCCTTGTTTCCGAGACCTGACAGAACTGCTGGTGGCACCGCCCTGGCCGATCCCCATCAGGAAGGATTTACTATCCCAGGTGGACGGTTCGGTGTGGCACTCGAACCCAGAGTTGTGGAGGCTTCATGTGTGGCTGCTTCGAGGATATCAGAGGAGCTGAGCGCCCTGCATTCTCCTGTGCTCGATACGCTTCCGGAGGCATGAGCACCCTTTACGAGATGTTTGTATGCTTTAAAACACGGAGTGTTTGTGAAATGACACATGCCATATAGTGACAGCGGAGGGAGAGGACGCTGGCGTTTGTTGTTCGCCGCTTCTCCACCGCCACTCTCTTCTTTTAAAGAGTTTAAAAATTTATCTACTTAAGGCTTGCTTTGTACAGACTGTTATCAAACTGAAGGCGGTCTACTTTACTGTTACCTCGCTTGGCTCAACATCGACAGCGTGTTGTCGTTTCGCTTGTCATTGGAAGTAAATACCTGGATTTCGTCTGCTGCTACTAAGAGATTTACTCCCTGGTCCACCTCTCAGTTGTCCCGGTTGTGGTGACACACGTAATTCAATGCCATGTCATGGACAATTTATTTTCATTTGTTGCACTTGACAGTTTTGACAGTTTCTATTTGGCTAATGGCTAACGTTAGCTCCTGCCAAACTCATTTGGTGACTGGCATGAGGCTAAAGTATTCCATCCCGCAGCTGTTAAATTACAACAACCATACTGTAGCTCCAGCGTGCATTGCAGCTATTAAAGGACTTGGACTCCTACGCCGACCGCGTTACATACACAGAAGTTCCCGTCGAAAGTTTGTCTACCATCAGTCTGTCTGCTCTGCCTCGAGGATTAAATCCATCTGGACCGATGTTGCAGGTTTGACACGTCATCAGAGCAACATCGCTCTCGGTGTTGGTAAAATGGGAATCACCGCGAGACGTCAAAATCCTGAGCTGGACTGCATGGGAAATAACGTGAGATCGCTTTTCATCGAGCAGGACATAAAACGTGGAGTGGATTTCAATGTACTACAGCCTCTACAGAGATGCATTACTTCATCAATGCTCAAAATAGAACTGTTTAATGCACAATCTCTCTCAAATAAGTCATCATTAGTACATGACCATATCATGGAAAAGGGTTTGGACCTTATGTGCTTAACAGAGACATGGCACCAGCCAGAGGTCTACTCTACATTAAATGAAGTCTGCCCCCCCGGTTACAGCTACCTAGAGAAAGCCCGCACTACTGGTCGTGGGGGTGGCCTAGCTATAATATATAGACAGAAAGTAGAGCTATATCCCCTCCCTTTGCCAATACTGTCCTCGTTTGAATGCTTTGCATTTAAATGTAAACCTCCTTTTCCTATGACAATACTTCTCATTTACCGGCCCCCTAAACTGAACTCCGTGTTCATCTCTGAAATTCATGACCTTCTTACAACACTCTGCTCTACCACTGGTAATATTTTAATACTTGGAGATTTTAATATTCATATAGATACTCCCTCCTGCAACTTTGCGGTTGAGTTTTTGCAATTATTGGACTGTCTTGATCTCCAACAACATATTGATGTGCCCACACATTCTAGAGGACACACATTGGATTTGGTTATTTCAAACTTTGCCCCCATTTGTAACCTTCTGGTGTATGACCTGGGTGTGTCTGACCATAAGGTAATTTCAATGGAGTTGCCACTCCCTTGTTCCTTAATCAAAGTGAAGCGTCAAATGTGTTTCAGAAATTTGAAGAAGATAAATCTAGTCTCCTTAGCAATAGATCTTCAGCAGCTCTCCTCTGCTGATTTCTCTTCAGTTACTGAGTCAGTTGACTTTTACAATAGATCTTTGAGCAGTCTCTTAGACATCCATGCACCGGTCAAAACTAGAACTGTCACCTTCTCCCCGTTCAGCCCCATGGTTTGCCTGTGAGATGGTTTACCTGTGAGCTGCGAAAGATGAAGGAAGCCGGACGAGTCCTTGAGCCGGGGTCACAGGACTCCCTGTTCACAGGCAGGCCTACAGAGAGCATCAGAAGGCTTTGCAAAATCCCTGAGAGATGCTAGGTCACGATTCTATTCTGGTATCATTAACAATAACTCTGGAAACTCAAAGCAGCTATTCTCTACTATACATCACTTACTTAAACCACAAGCTCACCCTCACTTAGAAGCTACAAAGGAGAGATGCGACACCTTTATTGTGTTTTTCAGAAAAAAAGTAGATAACATTCGCTCTTTTCTGTCTAGCTCTTCTGCTCTACCTGTTTTGACTGCTGACTTACAGCCTGAGACTCCCCAGCCTCTCTGCTGTTTTTCTGACATCTCACAGCAAGAGGTTGAGGACAAAATCAGAAAGATGAAACCATCAACCTGTACCCTGGACCCTTTTCCTACAGCCTTGGTGAAATCTAACCTCTCGCCATAAGTCCCCTGATTACTAAGGTTATCAATCACTCCCTCTAGGCTGGTCATGTGCCACCTGAACTGAAAACTGCTGTCATCAGACCACATCTTAAAAAACCTACATAAGATCCAGAAGTCCTTGCCAACTACAGGCCTATCTCTAACCTTCCATTTCTTTCTAAAGTGTTAGAAAATAGTTGCTGCACAACTTCAGACCCACTTAAAACAAAATAATTTGTTTGAGAAATTCCAGTCTGGTTTCCGCTCTGGCCACAGCACTGAAACAGCTCTGGTGAGGGTCACAAACGATCTGCTGATGGCAGCAGACGCTGGCTCTCCATCTCTTCTCATCCTTTTGGATTTGACTGCAGCATTTGACACTGTGGACCACAGCATTCTTCTGTATCGTTTACGGCACACCATCAATCTCTCTGGCTCTGTTTACAACTGGTTTTCATCCTACCTTACTGGGAGAATGGAATATGTTGCCTTGGGAAAGGCTAAATCCGTGACACACAATGTCACCTGTGGTGTCCCTCAAGGCTCAGTGCTTGGCCCTCTTTTGTTTATATTATACATGCTTCCTCTCGGTTATGTCATCAGCCGGCATGGAATATCATTTCATTGTTATGCTGACGACACTCAACTTTACCTAAAGACCAACTCATCCACTTCTGCTGCCCTGTCATCTTCCACCATGACTACCTGTCTGGAGGAGCCAAAATTTTCTGCAGTTGAATGGCTCAAAGACTGAGGCTATTCTAGTAGGCACCCCTCACCAGATCCAGACATCTGTAATTTCCAGTGTTACCTTTTCTGGCCAAAATATTCCACTCTCAACATCAGTTACAAATTTGGGTGTTAAAATGGACTCTCATCTCACCTTTGAGACTCATGTTAAACAACTGTGCAAGACTTCCTTCTTCCATCTTAGGAATATTAGACTTCGTCCTATGCTTACTATAGCAGATGCAGAAAAGCTTGTTCATGCATTTGTCTCCTCCAGGCTGGACTACTGTGCGCTCCTCATCGGGATCCCTGGCAAAACCTACAGAAATTGCAATACATCCAGAATAGTGCTGCAAGGATCCTGATGAGGGTGTAAATATGATCATATCACACCCATCCTCAAATCACTACACTGGCTTCCTGTTTCATTCAGAATTGTTTACAAGGTCTCTCTCCTTACCCATCAGTGCATCCATGGCGATGCCCCATCTTATCTTAAGGAACTTCTTACCCCACAATCTTCAAATCGTACGCTCCGTTCTGCTTCATCATATCTATTAAAAACCCCTAGGACTAAGCTTCGCACTATGGGAGATCGAGCTTTCTGCTCATCTGCTCCGAATTTGTGGAATGCTCTGCCTGTTCATTTACGGACTCCACAACCTGTCAATGCTTTTAAACGTGGCCTCAAAACTTACCTTTTTAGCAAAGCCTTTGAATAAGTCTATTGTTGGTGTTGTGGTTTTATTTAATTAATATTTTGTTTCTTATTTTACATTTCTTATTGTTTTAATCTGTAGCACTTTGGGATTCTGTGTGAATATAAAGTGCGTTACAAATAAAATTATTATTATTATTATTAAATGGTGCGGTCAGGCTCATATTGCATCGTTTCGTTCCCCGCAGGGTGGGCAATCAATCGGTAGGCACGCGCTGGTGCTGTGTTTTCTTAAGGGAGCAAGGGGATTGCATTGCCCGCGCCCGCCTGCAATCCCACCCTGGGGCCTAGAGGTGGTGTTCAGAGATCTTTCACAGACACTATTTGAGCCAGTAACATCCGTTGATTTGAAGGAGCGATCTTTCAAAACTGCACTCCTTCTTTGCCTTCGCGTCGGCTAAGCGCATAGGGTATTTACACGCGTTTTCTGTGGACAGCAGCTGTATTCGCTTCGGACCCAGTGACTGCAGCGTCACTCTCCGGCTGAGACCGGGCTACGTGCCTAAATCACTTTCTACTCCCTTAAGAACGCAGACTTTCACTGTCTGCCATGTCATCCGAGTCATCGGTCTCGCGTGACGCTCAGACTTTGGTGTGCCCCGTCAGGGCTTTGAGGATTTACATTGACTGTTCGGACAGTTTTCTGCAATCTAACCAGCTGTCTGCTATGGTGGTTGAGCAAAGGGCCGGGCCGTGTCAAAACAGAGACTTTCCCACTGGATTGTGGACGCTATCAAGGCTGCTTATATGAGCCAAGGTTTCGAATGCCCTTTGTACATTAGGGCCCACTCAACAAGGGCTACAATCAAGAGGTATGTATATTCAGGATATATGCTTAGCAGGCGGCTGGTCTTCTCAGAATACCTTCGTCAGGTTTTACAAGCGGGACGTTCAGTCCTTAGCCTCCCCAGTGCTGTTGGTGAGTACTGATTCATGTTTTGCTACCTCTATTCGCGGGTGTTGCTGCTCACACAGTAATTACTCTGTGCAGCCCTCTATGATATTGCTTTTGTTATTGTCTGCCCTGAATTCAGTGCAGCCTCCATTGTCATTTATGTTCTATGCTGCTTAACACAGCTATCTCTGTGCAGCCCCTGACAATACTGTTAATGCTTCTGTTCTGCCTTGTTCTCAGCGCAGCCCACTTTATCATTGACCAGATATGCAAATTTAGTATACCTGGGGTTTGGAAGCTCATTGGCTTATCTCCACCAATCAGCTGCAAGCCCGCCCAATGAGTGCCGTTATTGGTGGGAATGATGTGTGTTCTATCTCGCTGGTGTGTAACTTGTACAGGCGGCCCGTAGCCTCTCTCACGGCGGGATTAAATATCATTCCCATAACGGAGAATTTCTCCGTGATGTCTCGTGAAAGCTCAATGAGGGAACGTCTCCGGTTACCTCGGTTCCCTGAGAGCGGGAACGAGACATCGCGGTAGTCACCGTGATCACTGCTCGTCCAGCTAATCTGTGTTCAGTATCAGATTCTGACGTACTTGTCGCGGGCTCCGCATTTATACTGCCTTGAGCTCATCATTATTTGCATGCTTCGCGACAATTGGCCAGTCATTTGGACTGGCATGAGCCAATAGGACTTCAGGAAAGGTTGGAGGGAAGGAGTTCCCATAAAGGAAGAATTTCTCTGTGATGTCTCGTTCCCGCTCTCAGGGAACTGAGGTTACGATAGTAACCGGAGCGTTTACAGGCGATGCAAATTAAATTATTATTATTGACCATAGCATGGCAATGCTTTATCTAGCGCTAATGCGCGTAATTTTTCTGAACACACGAGCAAGTATGAAGTGAAAAGCACACGTTATTTCTCTCTCTGTGTTGTGAAGCAGTTCATCACAAACACGCATTTAGAGATCCGAGTCAATTGAGTCAAAATGATTCTGAGATCCATGTCAATTGAGTCAAAATGATTCCGAGATCCGAGTCAATTGAGTCAAACTGATTTCGAGATCCAAGTCAATTGAGTCAAAATGATTCAGTCAATTGAGCCAAAATGATTCAGAGATCCGAGTCAATTGAGCCAACATTATTCAGAGATCAGAGTCAATTGAGTCAAAATTATCCAGAGATCTGAGTCGATTGAGTAAAAATCATCCAGAGATCAAACTGATTTAGAGATCCGAGTCAATTGAGTCAAAATGATTCAGTCAATTGAGTCCAAATGATTCAGAGAACCGAGTCAATTGAGTCAAAATGATTCAGAGATCCTAGTCAATTGAGTCAGTGATTCAATGATCCGAGTCAATTTAGTCAAAATGATTCAGAAATCCGAGTCAATTGAGTCAAAGTGATTAAGAGATCCGAGTTAATTGAGTCAAAATGATTCAGAGTCATTCGAGCCAAAATTAT
>CM050413.1:1031478-1087923 GCA_027564155.1 Gymnocypris eckloni scoliostomus | reverse complement strand
ATTACATCTGTTTAATGTTTAATCTTTACTTATGTTTTTTTATATGAGATTAAATGGGCAATGTGTATTTAGCTTACATAAAACGAGATAAGCAACGCTGCAAAAACCTTCCGGTGGCGCTGCTGAGTTTCAGTCACCTGTGAATTAGCTACGCCCAGAATTGTGCTTTTTATGTGTTTTTTTTAACCTATTTTAACTTTTTTACTTCTCTTTTTATACGTGTATCGTCTACAATGATTATGTACGACAGAAGAACACTTTTGGACATTGGACAGCGCTACACTAACCTGATTCAGGACACTTTATCCACGGACCCAGCGTGGCCATTGGAGATACTTCGGAGCACCGAGTTGAACAATGACCAACTGAATAACCGCAGGAGATGAAGGAAACATCGCGGGAGACGCGCTGGAATACGCAACAGACTGAGGAAAAGGGCTCACAGTCCTCCTCTACCGAGTATTCTGCTCGCTAATGTCCAATCCTTGGAGAATAAGATGGACAATCTTAGAGCCAGGATAAGTTTCCAACGGGACATTAGAGACTGTAACATCCTTTGTTTGACCGAAACATAGCTTACGCCGACAGTCCCGGACACCACTGTAACATCGTCTGATAACTTTTCTGTTTTACGGATGGACAGAACAGCCGAGGCCGGAAAAACCAAAGGTGGTGGGGTGAATTCAACAGACATTGAATTCTGAAAACAGCTCAGGATAACTGAGCCTCCACATCCTATTATAAAGCTGTAAAACACCAACCCCCCTCCCATGTCAGCTCAAGTCTACCTCACTATCTTTGGAAAAATGCAACTTAAATGTCCGTGGATGACTGTGAGAGAATATTTACTGTATATATATATATATATATATATATATGTATATACTGTATATATATATATATATTAGTGGTGGGCCGTTATCGGCGTTAACGTGCTGCGTTAACGTGAGACTCTTATCGGGCACTAAAAAAAATATCGCCGTTAATCTATTCTCAAAGTTGGGTTGGGAGCTGGGTCTATACTACGCAAGCTATGATGACTTTCACCCTGATATTTTAGCGGATGTATACCTAGGCAATTGCACTGTAGGGGGCGAGAACGAGTCTTCGAACTAGAGGCTCGCAGTCCGTGATGGACAGATTGTTAACGGCTGGTCTATGTGGTAATACAATCGGGCAGGACATCCAAACGCTCACCTATCATTCATCAACCTCAAATATGGCTTTTCATCTGAAAGATGTATGTAGTAGCAACTTTACATGGCCGCTCAATATGATGTTAACCTAGAGAAATGTGCGCTATTGAAGTGTTTGTGTGGAAGCGCGTTTGCTGCAGGACAGGCTCCGGTGCGCTCACTTGCTCTTACAATCTCCGTCATTCTTGGTCATACAGATAAAAGTAGCCTAATACATCTTTCGAATCTGTAAAGACTCTACGTTTATTTGTGTGCACTCAGAATAACAACGAAACGTTGCGCTTTTAAGCAAACAGGATGCGCTTTAGGTCTCATGTGAACCATGTGAAAAAAAAACAACAACACGGGAGTGGGAGGGAATGGGAGTCATTCTTCCGGGAGTGGAACGGGACGGGATTTTCCTCCAGTTTTTCGTGGGATTGGGACGGAAGAGATTAAAGTTTGTGATGCATTTTGGAAACAGGAGATGAGCCCTGGTCTAATCGCCACCTGGCTTGAGAAACCCGTTCTCAAAGACTTACTTTTAGTCATTATTTGGGTAGCACACATATTCTGAATGCCTTCGGCAGAATTCAAATGAGCCATTTTTAAAAAAATTAATTAAAAAAATTAATCTATGCCCACCACTAATATATATATATATATATATATATATATAGGGTACTACGGCTAAAGGCCCACCTGAAGAAAACATTTGCTATCCACTGCACCTAAAATGTATAATGCAGAAAACATATATACGTTGTATTGAACATTAATGTGTGATAATCATTCAAATGTATGAGGTGGAAAGGGGGGCTTTTACCCCACACACGGGGCACATGGTATTGATACAAATACTTCAGCTAAAATAATGTTTTGTTATATAATATTGAAGTTAATATTGTTCAAAATAATCACTTTTGCAAAGTTTGTACCATTTTCTGCTTATTTTGGAAAAAAAAATTGTTCAATAAATATATTGTCAATAACATATGTTAATATGACAAAATATATTTTAAAATACAGAAGCAACATAATTTTAATAGGTAAAGATTATGAAAGTATTGAAGGAGATCCAATAATAATTGAATGTATATTTACAGTAGTAGCAAACAAATAATATTTTATTATATTATTAATATCATGTTTATAAATATGATGGTTTCATTCTAAACAAGGTGAATATCTTCAATATGGACACCCAACATAAAATATGATATTTACCATATGAATATCATGTAAACAAATGGAAAGATTAATTATTGTGTTAATTACTGTGCGCCAGTAGCCTCAAATACCATACCTTAACATATTCTTTCGTTATTTAAAAACTGTTGCTTTATTTATCTTAAACAAAACTGAATATCATAAAGAAGACCTTCGTCTCAAAATATGTGCATTAATTTTAGCGATTCTCATTTGCTACTTAAATCTACGACATTTAAAAAAAAACATAAATATTAATCAAGGAAGCACAGAATCAGCTTTGCGCTGCTGCGTACGATCGAGTCAAGGATCAGACAAATATACATGTGCATCTTAAAAAGCGGATGTTTTAGAAAGTCTTACGCCATGTTTTTGTGCCATCTAGTGGTTTAGATGAAAATAATATCAAAGGCGCCTAAGTTGTACCCTATATATATATTTTTTTATTTGTATATATTTTTTTGCCCTGTATGAGACCGAGACTGTAGTCCGTGACTTGTCTACTATGGCTTCATCGGATAGTAAAGTGGTCGATTGGTACTTTTACCTACTAGTTTATAAATACTTTGGATATATAGATAAATGCGCACATACAACTGATTGACATACTGTTCTCAGAGCAGGGAATGAGGCATGTTTGGACTTCTTCATAGTGTTTAGTGCCTGGGTAACCGTGATTGAGAACAAGAAGCAGCGATAGCAAAAGTTGCACAGTTCACCCGAAGACTCCTCAGTTTCCCACAATCTGGCTTCTTCAGCTGCTTGCCGAGATACACGTCCGTTCCTCCGAAGACTTTCCCACAATCCCCCGAGTGACAGTGACGTATCGCCCCAAAGCCTTGCATCGATCCGACTTGTCTCCAAGCGTGGAGGTGAGGTGAAGCTCAGGTAAACAGCGAAGCAGTGCTTTAAGAGCTCCAGACGGACGGATGGAGCGAAAACGCTCCAATCAGCTCTTTTTCTCTGTCACAGAGCTCCGGTTTGCTCGGGCCAGAATGCCGCGCAGCTCCTGACACCTGAGATCTGCCCATCGGTGGAGGCCATTTATCACTTTAATAAGAGGTGTCACGTTTGTGAAGGAAAGAGGCAGCCGGCCGCGAGGACTCTGGCCGTGGTTTCTCGGAGCTGCTATCTGCGCACAATGAGCCTTTAATGGGGTTTGTGTAAAAGCGTTTAGCTCTCAGCGCTGGAGGTGCCCAGAACCGTTTCACTTTTGATGACAATAATTTAGGCCTGCAGACGCCTTTGAAAAGAAACGGAAATATTACGCGCTGGACTTTGCTGAGTTGAATTTTCCATATCATGTAATATGTATTCATGAGCGAGAGAAATATGAGTGCTTTTACACAGCCGCTTGGACTAGCGTTCGCTGAGGACGGCATGGCGCGTCCGGTCATGAATCTGTTTGTGTGAAAGTCCAATACAAGAGTTTGGATCTGTTTTTAAAGTTGCAGCCTGTTTAATCATCGTCGTCCTCAGGAAAAAGGCAATATGAGCTGGAGTTAAACAAAGTATTATATTAAAGCAGGATGAGTGTTTCAAAGCATCTTTGGACGTCCGGTCAGATTGTAGAGATGATGTATGATGTGTTTTCCTTCCAATCAACTGTAATTACAGTGAATACGAAAGCAGGATCAGAGAACAGTGCATCATGGGAGAATTGGTCATTTCTGAGATTTTCATAATCATTTAGATTTCTGATGAGAATAAATCCAGATAAACGGCATTTAACGCACATTAAATCACACTGCAAAAAATATTTTCAGAAATGCTTCTAAAGTTTTCCAGTTAAGTACCTAAATATGTGCTGGCCCGGATTGGGTAATCGGGAGCACTGGGAGGATTCCCGGTGGGCCGGTCTGTTTTTTTGTCCGAGAGGGCCGGTGTTGTCAAGCCACTGGGTTGAAATATAGACGTTGTCCCTAGACTGCCTGTATAACAGCCCCACTCTTTTTATTTATTATTTTCTCACAGCCCATATTAATATTTTAACCAGACCATGTCAATAAAACGTATGAACGTAGCGTTTCAGGAAGGCTTTAAGACCAAGCAGTATCCTCTTCGGGACTCGCGCTGACGGCAATTCACTTTCACTATCCGCTTTTTGATTTAGCCAAATCAGTTTGGACGAATGCAAACAACTTATTGATCATGAGCCCAACATCCAGCAGGGCAGGAAAACATTCAGTCTAGCTGAGGGAAGACGTCTTTCATTGCAAGTTAATGCTGTTAATTAGAGAGAGAAAAATTAAATTACATTTTAGTGTATTCTTAAACTTGGACCTCGTTATTCAAGTACAAATCCAAGCACCAGAAGCATCCCACACACTCTAAGTTTTCCTTAATTAAATTTGTTTTTATTCATTCATTCAAAGGCTATATAATAAATTAGTTCAAAACTTTAAGTGCCATTGTTTAATAAAAATGCTTGATTGACTGATGTTTCATAGACCTTCAGTTGTTACGCATTCAAATGTCATGCCATTTATCATTTCACAGTATTTTCACTAAATTACTAAACTTGTGAAGTCACAATTCCATAATGGTACAATTACATAATCTATGCAATTATTTAATCTACAACTACAGCATTATCCAACAGCAGCTGCGTAGCAGATTTATTCAGCCAAGACCAAATACATTAACATTATCATAACCAGTGTTGGGGGTAATGCAATACAAGTAACGCGAGTTACGTAATATTATTGCTTTTTTCAAGTAACTAGTAAAGTAACGCATTACATTTTAATTTACTAGAGAATATATGAGTTACTTTTTTCCATTTATTGATGACAGTGCGTCGTGTGAACATGATCTTACTGTAGATCTAATCTAGACTAAATATGAACGTGTATTAATTCATCCCACTCGCAAAAAACAGATTCAGCAATCATAAAAATGAATTAAAACAGTGAAATGCAAACTCAGAATATGACGCAAACCTGCAATAATTAAATATGTTAAACAACACATATACAGGTGCTGGTCATATAATTAGAATATCATCAAAAAGTGTATTTATTTCACTAATTCTATTCAAAAAGTGAAACTTGTATAATATATACATTCATTCCACACAGACTGATATATTTCAAGTGTTTATTTATTTTAATTTTGATGATTATAACTGATGAAAACCCCAAATTCAGTATCTCAGAACATTCTAATATTGTGAAAAGGTTCAATATTGAAGACACCTGGTGCCACACTCTAATCAGCTAATTAACTCAAAACACCTGCAAAGGCCTTTAAATGGTCTCTCAGTCTAGTTCTGTAGGCTACACAATCATGGGGAAGACTGCTGACTTGACAGTTGTCCAAAAGACGACCATTGACACCTTGCACAAGGAGGGCAAGACACAAAAGGTCATTGCAAAAGAGGCTGGCTGTTCACAGAGCTCTGTGTCCAAGCACATTAATAGAGAGGCGAAGGGAAGGAAAAGATGTGGAAGAAAAAAGTGTACAAGCAATAGGGATAACCGCACCCTGGAGAGGATTGTGAAACAAAACCCATTCAAAAATGTGGGGGAGATTCACAAAGAGTGGACTGCAGCTCAGTGCTTCAAGAACCACTACGCACAGACGTATGCAAGACATGGGTTTCAGCTGTCGCATTCCTTGTGTCAAGCCACTCTTGAACAACAGACAGTGTTAGAAGCGTCTCGCCTGGGCTAAAGACAAAAAGGACTGGACTGCTGCTGAGTGGTCCAAAGTTATGTTCTCTGATGAAAGTAAATTTTGCATTTCCTTTGGAAATCAGGGTCCCAGAGTCTGGAGGAAGAGAGGAGAGGCACAGAATCCACGTTGCTTGAGGTCCAGTGTAAAGTTTCCACAGTCAGTGATGGTTTGGGGTGCCATGTCATCTGCTGGTGTTGGTCCACTGTGTTTTCTGAGGTCCAAGGTCAACACAGCCGTATACCAGGAAGTTTTAGAGCACTTCATGCTTCCTGCTGCTGACCAACTTTATGGAGATGCAGATTTCATTTTCCAACAGGACTTGGCACCTGCACACAGTGCCAAAGCTACCAGTACCTGGTTTAAGGACCATGGTATCCCTGTTCTTAATTGGCCAGCAAACTCGCCTGACCTTAACCCCATAGAAGATCTATGGGGTATTGTGAAGAGGAAGATGCGATATGCCAGACCCAACAATGCAGAAGAGCTGAAGGCCACTATCAGAGCAACCTGGGCTCTCATGTTCATACTTTTCAGTTGGCCAAGATTTCTAAAAATCCTTTCTTTGTATTGGTCTTAAGTAATATTCTAATTTGGGGTTTTCATTAGTTGTCAGTTATAATCATCAAAATTAAAAGAAATAAACACTTGAAATATATCAGTCTGTGTGGAATGAATGTATACATTATACACGTTTCACTTTTTGAATGGAATTAGTGAAATAAATCAACTTTTTGATGATATTCTAATTATATGACCAGCACCTGTATATCTAATCTCATTTTATTAACCAATGTGTTTGCTTCTGACCTTTGATGATCCAGTTCAACCATACTAATAAGCAAAAATTACTTTTGATAAACTAACAATTGTGCTTCGTTGTTTGTTTTTTATTGCTGAAGAGTGTTGAACTTCTCAAACAATCAAGCCCTGCTTATATATTTATTTGCATATTTGCTATAAATAATAACTTTATTTCCATAAAAACAAACAATAAGTTACTTATATATTTATTTGCATATTTTCCAAAAAGTAATAACTAAAGTAAAGTAAAAGCATAATATTATAAAGCATTACTTTCCATAAAAAGTAACTAAGTAACGTAATTAGTTACTTTTTTAGGGAGAAACGCAATATTGTAACGCATTACTTTTAAAAGTAACTTTCCCCAACACTGTTCATAACCATCACCATGCTAAACTTTTCCGAGAGTTGTCATGATTTAACTTATTTTTCAGCTAGTTCAACCATTCTTGTTTTTATTTAGCATAACCTGATGTCCTAAAATAATTCAAAGTCATTAATATTATATAGACATATTTAAAAAAAAAAAAACTGAATAACTATTCAAAAAAAATATATATATATATATATATATATATATATAAAACGTATTAAATTACAAAATATTTAAGCGTGAAATTAAAATAGAAATCATAAAAACAAAATATTAATACAAAATTGTAATGGTATCTGAGCGATAGTGAAATAAGTATGCAGGGACGACATGCATTTATTAATTTGTTTGTTTTTTAATTGTACTAAATTCATTTAAACCCTTTATTGTTTTTATCCCATAGAGAATTATCTTATCTAAAGTGCAAACTTCATTTGAAATCAGAGCTGAAATAAGAGTCACGCTTGCCTATTCAAAAACAAATCTGAGATGGGCAGATATGAAATAATGAAAGTTGTGATATAGATACATATGTGTGTTTCAGAGTGGCAGTGCAGTGAACACTTGTTTCTGAAAGGATGAACTGAATATAATTCATGATGATATGAGCCTTTAGCATGAGATGAAGTGAACATCAGCGATGAGCTCAGTGAAGGATGCTCTTATAGCCTGCGAGACTCTTTCACACAGAAAGCATCTGAGGCCATTTCTGAAAGTTCACATGCAAACAAAAAAACAATCACATGCTATTTCTTTTCTTCAAGTAACAATGCATTATTTATCAAATTCAGCCACATGCTAGAACAAGCTAGCATCATGTTAAAACACGCTAAAACATGCCAGCAACATGTAAAACTAACAAAACATGCTACAACCTAGAGCCCTGTGTTTCAGTCGGCTTTTTTACGCTTCTAGTGCCGGGCTTTGGGCCAATTTGCACGTCATAGTTCAGACGCGGGCCGGGTCTCGGACCTGTTTTAGGCTTCTCCTTATTTTTATATTTTAGACATCCATCAATTAGTGATGAAAAAACTAATGATCCTGACTCACCATCTCCTCATTAGACACGCCTTTAGAGAGAAATGCATTTTTATGGATTATGATTATAATGAAAGAGTTTTTGTTTTCGATTTGTTTTATTTATTTAAGTAGTAATTTAAAGCTTTCTATAGATATATTTATCAAGTTTGTGAGGCATTTATTTGCTCAGTTTCAGTTCATTTTCGTGAAGCGCTCTTGACGAGACGGCAGAAAGCGCATCATGTTTGTTTTCTTTATTTTATAAAATCACACACTTTAGCGTCCACGCTCCACACAAACTATTGGATACAGCGTTATCTAGGTTTAACATTTATAGATTGCTACATGATTGAACTATTTTAGTTTATCTATATATTAGTTTATCTATATATTTTATTTTAGGCAAGTCGTGATGATTTGAGTAGGCTAAATTGATCAAACATAGGCTATGATCAATTCACTATCTGCCGCTGTCCGCTTGGTCGTTACTATGAGGAACAAAAATTCCCCAAACGTTTGTTTCCAAATTAACAATAAAAATACTAATTGAAATATAATCACTTTGCCATTACATGCACGACTAAACTATTTCCCGAGCTGAAACGGTAGTATAAGATGTTTTGGGGGAAGTGGGGGTCTGATAAGCTGTCGGACCCAGGGCGGGCTAGGGCCTAAATTTAAGGCCCATGCAGAGCTCTATTTACAAGCATGCTAGCAACTTGTCAAAAAGCATTAACAGTGTGCTAAAACTTGTTAGCAATAGTGCATAGTGTAAAAGTAGCTAGAAAAGGGCTCAAACTTGTTAGCAATGTGTATAGTTTATTTTTTTTTATATAGCAACCACTAGGATCATGCTAAAGCACATTAGCAAAGTGTTAAAACACAATGGCAATGCTTTGAACATATTGAAAGTTGTTAAGCGTGCCAGAAATGTGCTTAAACATTCTAACAACATGTTAAAACAAGCAAATGTACACTCTCAGAAATAAAGGTACAAAAACTGTCACTGTTCAAAAGGTACATGTTTGTACATAAAGAGTCCATTTTGGTACCTTAAAGGTACATATCATGGCTCGTTTCCACTGAGCGGTACGGTTCGGTACAGTACAGAACGGTACACAATTATTTCCGTTTCCACTGTCAGAAGTTGTGAATGGTACTAAAATAGCGAACCGTACCGTACCCCTTTTTTGGTACCTAGCACTGCAAAGGGTACCAAAAGGGCGGAGCTAAACTCACAGCAGAAATTGATTGGTTGAATGGGATAAAGCTTCTTCTTCTCTCGTTTCACAAAAAAAAATATAACACTGTATTTTATAATTTTATATTTTCACACAGACAATAGCCGTTTCTCAATATGCGCTCTTGTCTGTTCTTGTGGACTTGTGAAACGTCATTACCCAAAAACCTGCGTAATTTTCAAAATATTACTGTTATCGTGTCATGAAATGTCATTTTAAGAGTTTTTCAGGCGAGAATGTACAATTCGTTTGGGGGTATATTTAACAGGCATTCGTGGTCTCATGAATCTTTTATTTGTTTCTGGTCATATCGTTTTGGCTGAACAAAAAAGTTAATGTTTAACTTTACATATCTATTTTGAACTTTACCGTAGTACAGCGCTGACTTTGTGGCATGTGTTTGACTGAATTGTTTGCTTTTGTCTTTATTTCCTCTTATAATTTATACACATACTTTTATAATGCTATTACTGTTCATTAACAAAACTGACATTTAACAAAAAGACGCAGTTGTGCTTATTGTCGTGCTTTATTATCGATCGCAACTTTCCGGCATACACCACGCCTATCAAGTAAGGGTACTGTTGGCAGTGGAAACGCAAACTGGATCAGGGCGTGCCGTCCCGAATCGTACCGAACCGTACTGACCCGTACCGTTCACTGGAAATGAGCCATTAGTACTTAAAGTGTACACTACACCAAAAGTGTACCTTTTGAAAAGGTACCGCCCCAGTGACAGCGTTTGTACCTTTATTTCTGAGAGTGCAGCTATTATGCTAACAATGTTGTTAATATCACTTAATAAATGATATCTACTAGAAACATGCTAGCAATGACTATAATGTGGTCTGATGTGGTTTCTTAGTATCTCATGAGGTCTAATTGGGTCTAAAAACGTTGATTGTGGAATGAACAGATTTGATGTGTTTTTTTAAGGGGTCTCATGAGGTCATGCAGTGGTCTAATATGGTCTATATGATATTTTATTTGTTGCTGTTTATTCTTCTGACTTACTTTCCATCTGTCTGACAATAAAACCTTTAAACCTCAAGCTTTTAGAACTATTTGATACGTTTAGGCCAGGCTTTGTCAAGCCGACAACAAAGTCATCAAACTGTATCTATCTGGTTACATTTACACAGTTTTGCACAGTTTCTATAAGTGTTTGCATGTTGCTGACAGAGGAGGTGTTTTTCTCGAGCTCAGTGTGGTCTAGTTTTCCATCGGCTGTGAAAGGACTCCATGTGTGTGTGTGTGTGTGTGTGTGTGTGTGTGTGTGTGTGTGTGTGTGTGTCTATCTGACGTATCTACAGGCGAGTGAGTGTACGTGTGTGTCTGTGTCTGTGTGTGTGTGTGTGTGTGTGTGTGTGTGTGTGTGTGTGTGTGTGTGTGTCTATCTGACGTATCTACAGGCGAGTGAGAGTATGTGTGTGTCTGTGTGTTTGTGAGTGTGTGCGTGTGTGTGCGTGTGTGTGTGTGTGTGTGTGTGTGTGTGTGTGTGTGTTTGTGTTTCTGACGTATCTGCAGGCGTGTGTGTGCGTGTGTGTGTGTGCGTGTGTGTGTGTCTATATGATGTATCTACAGGCGAGTGAGTGTATGTGTGTGTCTGTGTCTGTATCTGTGTCTGTGTGTGTATCTGTGTTTAGCAGCCGCTCAGAGGAAGTCTGACACTTTATATGAGGGTCAAACATTTTGACTCATTGTGACACTAACAGCATCACTGCAAGAAAAGCTTGTCAAGACAGTGAATGATCATTTGACAAAGACTCGGCTGGACGTTTACAGCTGTTTGAAGTCTGACAAAGATGTGAGGATTGAAGGTTAAGGCCTTGTGCACACTTGTGGAAAAATAGTTCACTTCATCATTCTTTATGAAAGAGTACTTGCTGCAGAAATAATAGACTTTAAAAGAATATACACGAGTATATGTATAAATAAAACATAAGTGTGAACTGAATGTAATGTGTATAGACACTCAACTGCTTGTTAAATATATACTAGTTTAAGTTTATATTAAATGCAATGGGACTAAACAAGTTCACTTATTCTGATGCGTTGACTAACATACTAAAGCACATGTAAATATAATTTTAACTGTAGTCTGTTATTCAGTTACCTTTAAAGAAGATCGATTTTAACACACAAAAAAATACAAATGCATAAAGCAGTAATTTAACCGTAATAGAAGCAATAATGAAATTACATGTAAAGATGCTTAAGTCCATCTTTAAAGTTCAGCTTTAAAACACAACGCAAGATTATTACAACATAATGATTTAAGTATATGTATCTCTAATTTCCAGTAAAAGTATTAGCACTCGTTTGCAGTGCTCACACATACAGTATGTAGCTCATAGATACCAGTGATTCTCCTGACTGTACGAGACACAAGCTCAAACAGACTCTTCATGAACTAAAGAGACATCCGCGGTGTCGGGAGCTCATGTAAATCAGTCAGTTTAATTTCTCTGGAAACAATAGCATTTGTGCAGAGAGGGACTGCATTCGACCGATTAAGAAACCAAAGCAGATGTTCACGACTTCATCTGCATGTTTAATTAATTACACTTCAGATAATTATTTGATCATCGCTCTGATTGCATTTTAGCATCCTGGATCATTTGCTAAACAGCTTCAGGATGTCAAGGGTTCAGAAAATTACATTCGGTTTTTACATCCACACTATTAAAAATGATGGATGAGGGTTATTGTGTTAATAATTTTCAATTGAGAAACATCACAGAGAAACGTGTCATTCTTCTCTCAAACACTTGCTTGTTTGTGAAATCTGTCTGTGCATCTAGCAATACCCTGGCAACTGACAACAAGACCCTAGCGACGTCTTCGACATGTGAAAGAGAAGTGTGCTTAAGTGTACTGAGCATGCACTTGTAGGGTACTTCAAATAGTACAAGCATATTTAAAAAAAATGGACTTGTAGATAATACAAGGCTAGTTGATGTATCAATGTGTCTCACAGTGTGACGTAAAAATTAAAAAAATTAAATGAATAACATCTAAAATTGAAGATAAACCATGCTATTTGTAACTATGAATGTAGAATATTTTTTCTCATGTTATTTTTATGTTAAGTTTTTACTGTCAAAATGGACACAGTCCAATTTTTATTTGTCAACTACCCATTTATTAATATTAATGACATAAAAGACTACTTAAGTGACGGTGTTTCTAAACACACTTAAGCACACTTTTAAAAAGTGACCTTTGTAATAGTCAAGTTATAAACGTTACATCTTCACTACAGCATGACTAATTATTACAGGTTTCTGTGATATTTGTTAAGTAAATACGATGCAAGTTACAGATCATTTGATCAGTTCTTGATCTTCCTGGGATTCGAACACATGACCTTGGTGTTGCAAAGAAATTAAAGCAAATTATCTACTTAATACACACTTTTTCCTCACACGGTAATGTATCTATGTCTGTATCAGTCATATTCGTCATGCTGCTGTAGCACTTGATATCAATAAATGAAATCAACGTCCATCCGTATGTGTTTGCTTGCGTTCCCAAACGATCCAATATCTGAGTTTAAGGACGGTATCGTTTGTCTTTGGATATTTGGACTGCATTTGAATCAATCAGGCCCGTGTTTCTTGTTAAGCGTAATTAATGATGGATTTTGCAAAAGTCACTTTGCAGGAATAAATAACGCTTGAAACGAAGGAGAACAGAGATGTGTTTCTTGCCACCGCGGTGAATATTTTCTATCCGACTGAAACGGAGCCGTAATTCCCCTAATTACATCTGAACACATCAACTCCATCATTAATCAAACTCCACATCGCGTCCCTGAACCCGGCCAGCTCATTAAATTAACCATATTATTACAAATTATGATTGGGATTATACAGCCTCCCACAACGTTGCTAAAGACGAGAGTTTATGGCAACGAGCTTCTCGTTTTGGGTTCAACAGGACTCCAGAGAGATGTTCGACGGACAGCATCTGATTCCCTTTTCAGCTGTTTCATTTACATTAAAACTGCCAAGTTGATTTGTTATTTCCATTGCTGGAGTTCTAGTAACTACCTGCGGTATCCCACAATGCACTGTACTCGACCTTCTGTTTCCAGTGTGATGGATGAAACCAGAACGTGATCCTAAAACTGACCCTCGCTCTCGAGGAACCATGACAAACTTTCTCACGTTCACACCGTGATTTTTTTAAAGGGATCCCTGGGTATTAAGACTTGTATGGCTTAATATAACGTAATTGATGTATCTTACTGAAATAAGTAGAAGACACATAAATGTTTATGAACGTTTTATACATATTTTGGACTATGGGGGGCACCATTTCTCTGATGACGTCAAATGGTTGCACTCAGTGAGCTACTGGCGTTATTTTACCACAACACAACTCCGAATAGACAACTGGGAAAATAAAATACTGATATGATGACCACAGCGTCCGAAAGAGTCACAGGTGGCGATGGATATAAGCATAGGTTTAAACCAAATGCTGTACCATCGATCCCCCCCCACAAGGAGTCTAAAAGCCTCTGATATGGAGTAAGATCCGCGCTGAGAAACTCATCTAGCGGCCGCGCGTTTTCATCCTAACAGATGGCATCCCAGATAACACACGTACATCTGCAAGACGTCTGTTAAAGATCTCTTGATCTGGAAAGCATCTTCTGTCTACAAACGTCTGGCAGACGCCTTTCAGATGTCAGTTTTACATACATTCTAAATCATAAACTTCTTAAAGACATCTAATAGATGTCTATTTGACATCTAAAATGAGACGTACTATAGACGTATTCCAGATGAGCAAACACCCTAAAAAATATGTCTTGCAGATGTAAATGCCGACGTCAAATAGACGTCTCCGAGATGTACGTGTGCTATGAGGGATCTAGCGTTTCTCGTCTCAGCCGTTTGTAAGCTCTGTCAGGAGCTGTGCTCTACTAAAAGACTCGAAGGCATCAGGGCTAAAGTGGAGAGAGAAAGAAAAGTAGGTATTTAGATAGTTTTATACGTCCATAGGAATATTTATTATCGCTAGGAAAGTCTTACATTGCTTCTCTTGTTGCCCTTCGACGGAAAATGACAACCAAAAGCCACACAATGTGGTATCGTATCAGTATTTTATTTTTGTTGTGTCACGGTAAAAAGCCAAAGACTATAGAAATAAGTGCCAGCAACTCACTGAGTGACATCATCGACATCGCCACATAAAACAATGGCGCCCCTATAGTCCAAAAAGTCCCTATAGTCCTTTCATGGTTTTCTACTACATATTTAAATAAGAGACATAATGTATGTTATATTAAGCTATACGTGTCTTAATACCCGGGGATCCCTTAAAGGCTTTTAAAGAGTATTTTTAGCCAGCGTTCAAATATCAGATGCAATTAAATCTGTTGGTGGTTTGGGAAACTGTACAATCTTGGAGACAATAGTGGTGGGCGGCTTCATTTTGACAGAAATATAAATGAAACAGAACCCGAGGCGCTTTTGAAAGCGCTGCCAGCTTCATTCATCCTGCTCAAATAAAAACGGCCTTCAACACAATCAATTATTGGTAATTATGTTCCGCTAAAGCGCTTGCAGTCTTTGTCTGAGATTGGTGGCTTTGCTCGCGTCCGTGTCGCCAGCTGCTCTGTTCTTCACCACAAATAAAAGGTGTTTGTCTTCTGCAGGAGCGTACAGAGAAGAAAGGCAGCGGTGTGTTTTCATACGCTTCTGTTTGTACACATGTGTGAACGGCGTTCAGAGCGTCTGAGCCACTTCAGACAATTCCTGCACCGCGTGTTGCTCTTTGTGATTTCAGATTGAACAGAATGTGTCTTACTGGCAGCAGTGTTTTATGCTAAAAAATAAATACAATTAAATATCTGCTGCTTTAATAAGTATTAAACGTCCACAGCTGAATATTTGTTGGAGTATTTTATTTTTGATTACTGAGTTTGATGTTGGTATGATGCTAAACTAATTAAATTATACTATAATAAAGTATAATACTATAATATGACACCTAAAATGATACAATACCTATCCATCCATCCATCTACATCTCCATCCATCCATCCATCCACACGTCCTTGTTAGTTATGACAAACTTTTTTAATCTAGTTATTTTCTGTTATTCAATTGACTTTGCAGTTACCTTTGCAAATGATGTATTAGTTGGTTAGTCACGAGACATTTAACAGAGTTTACAATGTCTGTGAGGGAAAAGCAATCTCATTCCTCCAACAAATAAACAAATAATCACATAAATAATCAGATGTAAAACAATAGAAATACATAAGTAAAGAGCTGCAGTAGTGGAATGAGGTGATATTTCTAAAGGCTGTTTGTGTGTAACAGAGTTTATTATTAAGACTATCAAATCAACACGGCATGACATCAAATTAGTGCTCGAGGATCAAAAGCAGAACGCAGGACAATGATTTTACCACGCAACTCGAATTAATCGAATTTCTTAGTTCTGCATGGTTTATAAAAATGAATAGGAGCATGTTTTATTGGCCAGGCTTGTGTTTTTGCCCGCCGTGTGAGTGTGTTTCCGTTTCTGGCCACCGTGAGCCATGGAGCATGAAATGAAGCGAGCCTCTTACTGTGTGAGAGAAACAGATGAGGATGAATGTGCGTTTGTGTCTCTCAGATGAGCTTCATCTCGTTAGATGCTGCTAACGCTTTAAATGAGACAGGGGACGGATATGAATGCAACGCATCCGGAAATCATCTGAAAATCTTCCTGTCACAAATGAGTAGAAAACACAGACTGTATGATGGGCCACAAGCAGCCGCGCAGAACTACGGCTGATGAACGTTTGGTCAGCATTAAGGCAAGAAAACATTGTTTCTTTATGCAATACGTATCTTATTTGTCTATTTAATCTGTAATATTGTTATTATTTTTTATTACATAGACCGTCACAGTTTACCACTCTATATTCTGAAGGTTTTTAATTGGGTATTTGATCATATATCATTCATAATGATTTATACAACACATTATACCTAAAACAAATGCATGTCTGTTGAAACTATCTTCCCATTCATCGGACTTTAGGAATAATGCGTTGTATAAATCAGTGTAAATATAAATAAAAAGATAAATCCCAAATCCTCTGTAAAAACCTTTAACTCTAATGTCAACAAAATCAAACAATCTGGCTTCATCCAATATTTCATATTTAGACTCCTGAAATGTATGCAAATAAGTGCATATTTAATGAGTTAATGCATTGTTTCCATGTTTAAACGTAGTATTTCAGAAAACCTATCAAAGCCGAAAGCAATTATGAAAGGACTCTTGCACTCAGCACATCATAAAACAGTGAGCAATATGAATTTAAGCAGGTAGCCAAGTCATTTACATGCCAAACGTCCTGCGGCCAGCAGGTAGCGCTATCACTATAACTGAAAATGGGCCTTTAGATGTGTTCAGACCAGGGCTACGTGTCTCAAAAGCATCATAAGCTAAGTTGATTGTGAAGTCCATTGGTGACAATGACAACGCAGCCCAGGACTTTTATCAAACGTGAAGTTCGGAGCAGATCGAACATTGCATTTGAATTACAACAACATCTTGTTTTTAGGTGTTAGTAGCATGCTTTGGGAGTTATCTAGTATGGTTTGGCACCTGAGGGGATATTTTAGTATGTTACTAGGAGTGCATTACAGAGTAAAATATTTTTCCAGCTGTAGGCGCTATGAATATTGGCATGATTCTTATCAAACGTGAAAATCTGGTAGATCGGACAGTGTATGCCTTAGTTACAACAACTTCATGTTTCATGGCAAAACATGGAAATGTGTCAGGCCGCCACTGACACGCCCTCCAACAAACATTCAAAGTCTTCGTAATTTAGCATCATAAAGGCCTTTAGAGTAGACTGACCAAATGTGATGTAGATCGGATCAGAGGAGTTTGTTAAAGTACAATTCCTAAAAATGGCAAAAAAGCGGCACGAAATGTGCAGATAAAATAAAAAATGGCTGACTTCTTGTTGAGTTTAGTTTTTTTGTGAAGGTATCGGAATGATAAATGTGTCTAATTAATTTCACAAATGAACGTGAAACATACAGATTGGGAAGCTTCGTAGAAATGTTGTAGGTGGTGCTATCGAGCCGTTTTAGGTTATAAGCCATTTTACCACACTGTATTCTGAAATGTTTTCAATGCCACTTCTGTGCTAGGATTACAGGTTTGACAATAAATCATGATAAAATTCCCCACGGTTAGTATTACCATTTCATATTTCAATTATCATTACAACCATATTTGATTACCGCGATTTGAACAACTGAGGATACAATACACTGTGTAGCATAAAGACACAGTTTTCAACCATCTCGCGTGCGCAGAGTAGTTTCGTTTTGTGTGAAAAGAGTGCGTAGGGAATTATACACATGAATATATGAATTAATTAATTATATGAATTACCTCTGAAGGCTCTGACCGTCTTCAGAAAAGATGCGATGGCATTTTGTTTTCATCTTCACTTCATGTAATAAAGTAGTGTTTTAATCGCGATGCTGCTTTGTAACAGCTGTAATTCTGCTGCTCCATCAGCGCCACCTGCTGCCAGTGAGTGGATTTACAGACTCTCACATTCACATTCAGTCTGTGCTGTTTCTGTCTGGACTAAACACTAAAGACTGGATTTGTGTGCCCTGCTGTACTGTAAATGTTGACCGGCTGATGAAAAATAAGCTTATGTGGATTCTACACTTTTTAAAAATTTACACAAGTTATCTTTAATTAGTTATGAAGACAATCATTCATTAATCAGTTATCAATTTTGCCGTAACAATTTTCTTTATTTAAAGACTTTTACCATTTTATGAAGCTTTATTTTTACATTTTGCACATGCTATTAGCTAAACTGTGGTGTCATTTAACATAATTAGTAATTATATTGTTTTAGTGTTTATGAAAACAAAAAGTCATTGTATTCGTAGTTTGTTGATTTTAAATATAAAACTTGACCTGGTGGAACGATTTGTGTCAGTGCGTTTTGAACATGTCCAACACATTTTAGTGATAATACTGATAACTGTGATAATTTGGGTCACTATAATCATTGATAAGAGATGTTCATACTGTCTCTGCTTGTGCAAAGTTAAATTAATGTTTTGAGCATGTTTAAGGCCCTCAAAATAATAATAATAATAAAAAAACAATTCTGAGAGAAGTGCTCGGGCCCTAATAATACAAAACAACTGTACTGTGTGTTTAATTACAATTATTACATTGTGATCCTGTTTTCTTGCCGTAATGATACATGTTCTGTGGCATTATTCGAGGTGTCCGTCTATCAGTCCATGAGCTCTGACTTGTTTTCTGGACTTGGTTTGTGTGATTTTGGCACATGCTGCCGCTCTTCTTGAAAACGTTCCCGTTCACATTAACTAATTTAGCTGATTGTGTGTTTCGTGCACCTGCGCGTTTGGCCATCGAATGTCTGGCTTCGCTAGTAAACTCGTCCGCTGGTGCGTCAGGCTGCCGTGGCTCTTTTAATGCAGCTGCTAATGGCTAATTAACCAAAAGTGACTCACCTTTGCAGCTGCAGTTTGAGTGATTTAGTCACTGCAGCATTAAAGTTCTTGTTCATGTTCTGTTGTTTTTATGTTCTCGTATAAATAATCTCAGCCACAATTGAGCTCTTTCTTCAAGCAAGAAGCAAAGGCTAATTTTTGTTGTTGTTGTGTACAACTCAATTTGTTTCTAGGCTTAACAAGAGAAAAAGCTCCACAATAAACATATATAATTGTTTTGGCACAATTATGTTTGTTGTAGTCGTTTTCCTTGGATGTCACGAACAAATGTTAGCATAGCCATTACATCACTACCACTAGCCCATAATTATTTTAATATGAGAAAATATGCATTTTCATTTATATTTCATTGTTATCAACAATTTTTTCCAATTTGTATTGCATATGAGCAATGCTGGGTAGCAGGGCCGTGGCGGGGTTCTGAGCCCTGGTGCAATTTGTAGCAGTGGGCCCTGTTTGAAATGTCTTCATTTCATTTTGGTGGTATCTATTAGATACCATTGTGATCTGTTTTCTTGCCATAATGATACATGTTCTGTGGCATTATTCAAGGTTGATCTCATCAGTCCATGAGCTCTGACTTGTTTCTGGACTTGGTTTATTACTTTTTTAACAGATCGGTATATGCTCTTCTAAGACCATTAATACATTTTTGTCAGCTCTCATGTTGTTATCGTGCAGTAGTTGGCAGTATTCACCTTACAGTAGATTTACCGCCATTAAAAGGATAAGAAGATGCTCAGGCTGCATGCTAATGCAGCTGCTAATGATTAAAACCAAAGGAGTGATGAAACTGCATGAGATGCACATGAACCAGTGAGGTCTGATCTGCAGCATGGCACACATTTGAGCTTCTGTTGTTTTATGCACTTTTGTATAAATAATCTCAATCATTCATTTATCGTCAGTATATCTGAGAGCGCTCTCATAAGTGCGTCTTGCTTGAATTTGACTGACAGACTGGCAATTTGACTGACTATTCATAAGAGGCTTTCTAATAAACATACTCTCATTTTCCCCTTTATGTTGTGAGTCGTTCTGCTTACTATACATATCAAATTCAAGAAGTTTATATCAGTAGTCCCATATTCAGAATAGTGACCACACAGTCGGATTACATTGTCTACCATTGTAACATGTTTACATCTACCAATGTCTTTACACAGTGTGCATTACTTTTACTCTCTGCACAACTCTGCATACATTGCATTGATTAAATTATGCACCAAACATTGGGAATATACAAGTATCTGATTGGGACTCTGCAATGAGATATATTCAATGTATTGGAAAAAAACCTGACATCCCTAATATTGACATAAAAAATTAGGAAAATTTAAAAAGAGCAACAAAAATTATTAGGGAGAATCTGTGAATAATGAATAATTAATTGGGTGCATAATATGTTACATGTAATCCATAGAAGGTAACTGTGAGGGACTAGTCTCGAGGATCTCAGGAGCAAGGAACACAAGCTTTTCGATTATAACTTTTTTTTAGATCGGTATTGAACCCAAGAAAAACAAATAAACTCATAAATCATACAAAAGATAGAACAGCAAACAAAAGAACATTAAATCAAGTCATTCAGACAGAAAACAGATAACTAAAACTGAACTCACAAACGAACAAAGCAACAGCTTATAAAGGGAAAGATGGGCCCATTACAAATTAAGAGGAAAGCAACAAACTTTACATTCAACATATAACGTTAAATGTATCAACATCAAATCAAACAGAGAAACACATTAAATCGAGATAAATAAAATATAAGTGTAATTATATGTCATGAAAATGTACAACTAAATAAATCAATAGATAAAGAAATCAACTTTTCCTCCTCCCGGGCAACCTGGGTGAATGGTATGTCCGGGCAGAACGCTAATGCTTAAATTCTTTCTGTTCCTAGTCCGGACTCTACATTTCGTCACGCCAGGATGCAGCTGCAGCGAACCACGTCTGAAGATCACCATACATCACCGGTAAACTTAAACTCAAAATAGAAACAAATGTAAGTAACCTATACAACGAAACTTTGTGTGCACTCCAAATCAACAGCAAGTATATAAGATGAATTGAATAACAATAAAGAACTAATGAATATTGTTTGTGGCATGTGATTTATTATAAACTGAAACCAAATTGACATAAAAATTATGCAAACAAAGGCAATTTAAATAAAGATTAACCTTCAATGACTAAACCTACTTCAAATAGATGCATGTGTGAGAGGTTACCTCCACATTACCACTCTTAATGTTGCAATCGCGTCACAGTAACTCTAATCTGATTATGAGCATTATAAACTGCAATATACGCTAATTACACGTATACTAGAACTGCATATGAGTCTGATTATCTCACAAATTAAATATACAGTATATCAGTCTAAATGCGAATATAAGATGTTCACGTCGAGCTTGTTTTCTTCCCAGTCCGCAGCTGAATTGAGTTTGTGATGCTCGTGATGAGTTGAGGAGCATTGTGAGATGTTTTCATCCTCACTGATAGACTCTCAGCAGTTTTGAAGGAGTCTCTCAGCATCATGCTGATGCTTTGCAGTGTCTGAAAACACTGATCCGGTTTAATCACTCACAAAGTGACAGAGCATGTGTGCAGTCCGAAAACCAAACAGTAATTGGGTTCAGAGCGATAAACATCCGAACACCTTCATGAGTCAGCGGCGTTTCCCGCAGAAGAGACGCTCCGCTCCGTCCGGCAGAAGCCGAAAGCGCTGACACACAAACCACACCAGCAGCACAAATTACCACAGACAGAGATTGAGATCACTTGTTAATTACTTCCATGCTGCTGCAGGGCTCATAGTGATAAATCAACTCAATTAGATGTACAGAAGTGCGGCGTGAACTAATTAAAAACACATCTGTCCAAAGCCGGACAGACCACCTCACACGCTCGCTCTCCTTCTGACCGTAGCGTTCCTGATCGTGTTCGTTTATGGATGGTTTCATTGTTTTTTCCCAAGGACAACGTCTTAAACAATGTCTAATTATCATTAAACTAAAGGAGAAGCTTCACCGTTTGAAAACGTAGATGTTTAAACTCGAACAAAACGTCACGAGAGTCCATTATTACATGGGTTTTGTGAACACATGTTGGCTTTTTGTTGTTGAAGAGTATATATTTCCCATAAAAAAGTCAAATCATTTTTACAACAATAACAGTTGAATTTTTAAACTGAAAATAAATAAAGAACAAAAATTATTGCAAGACAAGTATGTTTGTTACACATACAGGAATCTCTGTGTGCAACCCATTTTATTTTATAATCTGCCATATGTCCAAGTGAAGCAGAATATTAAATGGAAAAAAATCAGAATGATATTGATTTTTTTCATTGTGAATCAATAGGATTGTGAAAAATGGGCCAAGTAAATATGGTCCATTATGACTTCATGTTGGTTTTATGTTTCCACACGTCTCTCACGAACTGTACAGCGTTAGAAGTGTTCTTACATAAGCTAATGGAGACGCTCCTCAACACGTGTGCCGTGTGACCCTTTAGCCAATAAAAGACACTCGGAAGAGAAGCGAAGAACTGAAGGACACATCTTCACTATGAATAGACTTGAGAACAGGTCATACATATGGATCAGTCCTGCTGTGCACCATCCATTAGTGATAACATCCCTTAATTAGACACATTAGACAACGGCAACGTTTGCTTTGATACCATTAGACCGAGAAAAAGCATTTGAGAGGCTGGAGCGCGGTATTTCTGGGATGATCTTCAGATGTCGGGCTCTTCTTGTGGCTTTATCGCTTTATGTTAACACTGAAGATGCTTATTGTGAATTTAAAGAGGAATTAGGCAGGATTGCTTCAAATGCCAACACTGGCCTACAATCACTTGTTGGGATTATTATCAATGTTAAAAACAGTTGTGCTGCTGAATATTTTTGTGGAAACCATGAGACATTTGATATTTTTTAGGGTTCACAGATGAATGGAAAGTTCAAAAGAACAGCATTTATTTGAAATATGTTTTTTTATGCATCATAAATGTATTTACGGTTACTTTTGAATAATTGTATTAATACAAATAAACTACAAATCATACTGACCCCAAACCCTTGAAGGGTTGTGAATATTTCCAAATAAACACGTAACTAGCTTAACTGAGGAATATACTTGTGTTTGTTTGTTTGTTTTGATACAATCTGTGACTGAGCTAAAAACCATAAGAAGGCATGCGAGTCATGACACACCCTGGTTTTTATGTCTTTTGATCTTCAGTTTCTTGCATCATTGAGAGTTAACCAGGTAGCGGGTTTCACAATTTATTTTTATGTTGTACAAATCTACGAAGAATGCAGAAGATGAAAGAAAGTGCGTGAAAATAAGAGACTGTTGATGTTGATGGATTAGTTTGTCCTAAGTGAACAGAGTACTTTTGTATTGAGTAAATAATGCTTTAACAAAATATTAAAAGCCATCTGTCTGTCTGTGGTCTGTTGCTCTACAGCAGGCTCTGACGCTTGTTTGATAGACTCCAGAGAGCCGCTGCGACTGAAGCGGGATTGTTTTGGAAAAGCTGCCCGGCATTGTGGGTAATGAGCTGGCAGAGCGGAGGGATCAGAGGTCGACGCTCAGCAAGCAGCAGATAAAACACACACACACACAATCGCACACCATCGTTCTGCAGTTTGTAGGACACACATGCACAAAACAAGCGTACAAAACACACATGCTGACTGAATGTGTTACACGTTTGCAAAAAACTGCATCGTATTCACCGATCACCCGCAATCCAGTGTAACCAGTACATATGTGCTGTAATAGTGCTGAGTATTTTGGTTATCATTGTCATTATTTTTAGTGCAAGCATGTCTGATTTCTGTGTAAAAATCCTTATAAATTGTGCCTTGTTCTCTTCTACGGTTAACAGTGATATCACTGCCAATGGAAAGCAGAAGGAAAACCGACTTTCATTAAAACCACTATTTTGAATTGATCATGGCAGCAGTAACTCATCAAATGATATGGTCATCGCTTCTTTATTTTCTCTTCGCTAGTTCTTTTCAAGTGGTTCTGCGGTGTGACAAATGAAACAGTACAAATATTTTCAAATAACGTGAGGTTGTAAAAACAGCATGTATAATAATGATGAAAGAACGCGCCAGATGTTGTGTGAAATAGTTTTCAATGGAGTTTAGCATGTCACACTATAGGTAACTTTCTCATGTCCATCTATTCTGCCAAGGAATATCATAACAAATCGTATTGTCATATTTATCGGTTTACTGCTAATGGGATAAAATAACAGAAAGCAGTTAATTTTCTGTTGCCAGTTCTGAGTTATTGATGAAAACAAGGAATAGTACATTTCCCTCGAAGCTATGAAACATATTAGACTTCCTGAAAAATAACAAAATAAATACATCCATGAGGAACAATGACTATGTGTATGAACAGACGAGTGTGTCTGGCTTTTGGGCAGGTATAATATTCTCCTAAATGACTTTCATCCATGTGGTTCAGTTCAGGCCATCTGCACCAGCCACTGACAAATAGTGCTATTGAATGCAGGGTATTATGGGTAAATGCATGTGCTGTTATACAGGCCAGTTTAACAAACTCGGTGTGGAACAAACCAAAATCTTTAAAAAGACTCATCTGAATGGATATCTAATGTTTAATGCTTTTACCAAAACTCAGTGCCAACCACTGGCATAGAGTTCTGATCTGGTGGAAAGTCACATCAATACCAAACTGCTCAGAATGTATAATTTATTTCTTGAAAAGTCTGTGTCACTTATACTGGGTGTTCTTGATGGTACCGATGCTTATATATATATCAGCTTTTTAATTAAACATTAAATCTTCATTAAGGTGTATATGGGGAATGGGGAAAAACAATGTCAATAACTAAAAAGATCTGCTACTGCAGTGGTGTGATTTTATAATTGCATATGCTAGGTTTTCTAGCTGTTTACTCTTCCGAGCATCTACAGTGAGGACCTCAAGAATATTGTTTACGCACGTGAGCAGCTGATTGCTAGTGTGTCAGACTCACCGGCGAGAGGCCATCAGTCCTGCAGGAATGGAGGATTTTCCAATGATGATTACAGTGATTTGCCAATGGAGGGCAAAGATCGACGAGCTGGGAGTCCTGGTTAGCCACTAATAGAAGGCACGGTATCGTGAGTTTCTCTGAGACACGGCTGCAGGAACACATCTTGGATACTTACGCTACCATCAGCAGCTTTCTAATTGTGCAGGAAGACAAAAGGCTTTCACCAGCGGTAAGAGGAAAGCAAGAGATCTCCAAAAATGTGTTTTAATATAAGAGTCTGCAAAGAACAATCACTGAAATGGCTGCAACTCAAGTGCATCCTTCTTATCTGCTTTGAGCGATTGCATCCTGCATCTTAGTGTCTGTTTGCTTTCCTCTTAAACCCTGTGAAGCCATGCAGACAGGAACAACTACAGACACACCACAAGCAAGCTCTTTTTACCAATGTAAGACAACTTTAAATGTTTCTCTTTCAACCACTCTGCCTCCATACGGCACAGCTTGCTCTGGTTTACGTCATTCTGCAAGCCTCTACTCAACATGGGACCATTAGGACTGTAAGATGGACCTGGAGTTAATGGTGTGGAACTGTTAGGGATCTGGACATTTCCCTCGAAGTGACTGTGATGCCACATGAGGATGACGCTGACACCTTTTGCAATGACAACACCATGCCTACCAATAAAGCCGTGTATATGGCTTCCCCCACAACAAACACTGGATCACTGCTGGCCTAAGCCACTACTGCTGTTAAGAGGAGCTGGGGACTAGATAAAACATGTTGAAAAGGACTTAAAGCAAAAGTTGATGAGATCAAGGACTTGTATCGGAGGAATATACAGGACAATTGCTCAGGAATAAGATGAAGGATGTTTGGAGTGGCATGAGGCAGGTCAATGGCTTTTAACAGATGTGAGATATCCAGTGGTACCTGCAGATGGCCAGTGTGTTCAATCATTTCTTGAACAGGTTTAATGCAGAGTTAACCACTTATCCCCACATATCTCCATATAGCCCTCGCACCTTCTCCAAGCAATCTCTCCCACACTCTTACCAGCACTCACACACATCATCAACACATCTCTCCTCACAGGCATCTTCCCCACTGCATCCAAGCAGGCTCGGGTTCCCCCGCTGCTCAAAAAACCTACATTAAACACTTCTCTTTTAGAAAACTACAGACCTGTCTCTCTCCTTCCATTCATAGACAAAACACTCGAACGAGTTGTCTTCAACCAGGTCTCATTGTTTCTTTCACAGAACAACAAACTGGACACTAAACAGTCAGGTTTCAGGAGTGGCCATTCAACTGAGACTGCGCTACTCTCGGTCACTGAAGCCCTGCGAATTGCAAAAGCCGATTCCAAATCATCAGTCCTCATTCTGCTGGATCTGTCTGCCGCTTTTGACACTGTCAATCATCAGATCCTCCTGTCCACCCTCTCATCACTGGACATCACTTGGATTCCACTTCGCTGGTTTGAATCCTATCTCACTGGTCGGTCTTTCAGGGTGGCCTGGGGAGGGGAGGTATCCAAAGCACATCAATTGGTCACCGGGGTTCCCCAGGGCTCGGTTCTTGGACCCCTCCTCTTCTCCACATACACTACATCACTGGGTCCCATCATACAGGCACATGGTTTATCCTACCATTTCTAAGCTGATGACACACAGATCTATCTCTCATTTCGACCAGATGATCCAACGGTAGCTGCATGGATCTCAGGCTGCTTGGCAGACATCTCGGCATGGATGAAAGAACATCACCTACAGCTCAACCTGGCAAAGACTGAGCTTCTTGTCTTCCCTGCCACTCCAACTCTACAGCATGATTTCACGATTCAGTTAGGTTCATCAACAATTACCCCATCAGCTTCGGTCAGAAATATTGGTGTAATCTTTGATGATCAGCTGACCTTCAAAGAGCACATTCCAAAGACTGCTCGATCTTGCAGGTTTGCAGTTCACAACATCAGAAAGATCAGGCCCTTTCTGACAGAGCATGCTGCACAACTTCTTGTCCAGGCCCTGGTCATTTCTAGGCTGGACTACGGCAATGCTCTTCTAGCTGGACTTCCATCAAACACAATCAAACCTCTACAAATGATTCAGAATGCAGCGGCACGACTGGTCTTCAACGAGCCCAAAAGAGCACATGTTACACCTCTCTTTGTCTCCTTGCACTGGCTACCAGTTGCAGCTCGTATCAAGTTCAAGACACTGATGCTTGCATATAGAACAACCACAGGCTCAGCACCCACCTACTTCCACTCACTATTACGAATCTACATCCCCTCCAGAAGTCTGAGATCTGCTAGTGAGCGATGCCTCGTGGTACCATCACAGAGAGGCTCAAAATCACTCTCCAGAACATTCTCGTTCACTATTCCTGGCTGGTGTAATGATCTTCCCACCCCTATCCGGAATGCTGGATCCCTGTCAATCTTCAAGCAACAACTGAAAACTCATCTCTTTCAACACTACTTGACTTCATCATATATAAAAAAAACATTCCTTCCCTTTTTCTATATCTTCATCTTTTTTTTATCTTTCTCTCTTCCTTGCTAGCTTGTATTTATTTGAACAATGCCTAAGACTTGGTGTTAGGGGCACTTCCTCTGTTTGTTTGCCTCTTCAAGATTAATCGCTTTATGTATTCCCCAATTGTAAGTCGCTTTGGATAAAAGCGTCTGCAAAATGACTAAATGTAAATGTAATATCCACTCACTTCACCTTGAAGCAGACCTTTGCCCCTTATAATACACGAGTTGGTGCCCTGTCATGCTAACACCTCTGATATCAAGTTGACCATTGCTGTTGACCAGGTTTAGTGGGAGGAGGCTTTGCCAGGGTAAGGTTACAGGACCTGATAACATCTGCCCCAGAGTCTCGAGAGTTTGTGCTAATGAAATGAGTCGAGTGCTTCCTCGTCCGTTCAACCCAAGTCCCTCTGCTCTGGGAAACTTTATCTGGATCCAGGATCCAGTATCCAAGAGAGTCTACAGGTGACTACAGATGCGTCACACTGTGAAGACTAGGGCTGTGTATAGCCACAAATGAAGTGCTTTAATCTTAATGAAAAACCCTGGTTTCAAAGTTTACACTCTAGTGAGCTCAAACCCTAACTACTTGTCAGAAAAAATAAGTGCACACACATTGATGCAAATAACTTACATATATAGAGAAAACGACAATGTGAGCATATTGGCACAGCCCAAGTCCAGACCTGGAACAGGCTACTCTTGGTTTTCCCATCTGGTCTGACAGCTTTGTGATGACCATGGGCTTTTGTTACCATCAATCTCTCATTACTAGGTTAGAAACTGGACATAATACAGGTGGATGCCACCGTGATAGCTTAGGTCACCGACTACCTCTTGGGCAGAACTGTGTGTGGTGAGCAACAAATGGCTCCTCAGGCAACAGTTCAATCCTCCATGTTATTCAGACCTCTTCTTACACTTGACCACTTGCAGACCCAGTTGAAAAGACTTGAATTGCTGATCATCAGTTTTTTGTTGTTGTTGTTTAAAACAGAATAGTCTGTCAAATCCAGCATATGTATTAAAATAGCTCTACAGCATCTGTGACATGCTTTTGTTGTTACCACAGAAAATAATATTGACCCGGATAACAAGTTTTCATTAATGAATTTACAATGAAAATAAAAAGGCAATTGTGCCAGAGGCTTTAAAAGCAGGAATGTGAGGCTTGTATTTTCCTCTGGCTTGTATATTTCTTTAATTGCTTTAGTATGGTTTGGGCCAGTCTGTATTCATTATACTTAACGTTATATAAAATCAATAAAAATCCATGTTATGTCTTGATTTAGACACGTTAGTAATCGTGTGGGTCTGTTTTATTGTGTTCCTAACCCAGGTTTCTCTGCTGTTTGCATCCCATAATGCTCCTCTCACGTGAGAGTGGCACCTAATCAAGGTCATATTGTGATGTCACAATGAGACTGATTCTCAGTGATACTGACAAACACGTCAGAAGACCCGATGAAGCCGGAGCTCTAACCTAACCCTAACCTATCTGTCCTGTGTGTCATCAGTACATGCATTCATGTTCAGAGCTGGTCGGTGCCAAAAAGACAAGGATAATTACATCTATTATTCATTTTCGAGGTCTTTATGAAGTCAAGCATCAGTATTATTATTGTCTCATAGTAGTTTGAACAAATTGGAAACATCAGCACATCACAGAGTCACCAGACAGGAAGAAAACACCTAGAAACCAGCAGCAAAAAATCTGGGTCTGTTATTGTTCATGGAAAGACTTTAGCCCCAAATATACTGCAGATCATATGGTGTTCTTTGTGTGTGTATGTGTAGATAAACAGCACACTAGAACCTCAAACCCAATGATGCCGGACGAAGAACACACCATCTACACCACAGGAGCAAAACATTGTGATTTTGCATATGCAATGATCAGAAAATATACAACCCCACAACAAAAGGTCCAAAACAACAATAAGAAGGTGAAGGTTTCGGCCTGAAGAGGAGGGTGAGACCACGGAGAACATTGAAAGGAATGACAGTCACAGATGGCACAGAAACTGGTGTTTACAGCGAGGATGACGACTGAGAGAGCCTGGCTTTTCAAATCCCTGTCCAGGAATCAAGCGACACACGGCAGATAAATCTTTTGTTGTTGCCATCAGAATAGTCACTGCCACCTGCTGGAGCATATGCAGAATACACAAACACGGCTCCAAGCATTATAAACTCAGGCTGCTCTTTACCACAGATATCATAAGACTAAGACTGCTACATAACTATACAGTTGTTTGTGGTTCAATTCATCAGACTGAAAGAAAAGCAATTGTGCCAGAGTTCAGGAATGCATCAGGCTCACTGAACCTCTGCGTAGTACACACTGCAGACTGAAACAGGTTTGGGCAGTCTAGTATTCATTATACACTTATATAAAATCAATAAAAAACCATGATGCTGTTTATGAGCAGATTTCAGTTTTCATCTCAGTGGGTCAATGTTGTTCTGTCTTTAGTCACGTGCAAAGTAAAGCTGGTCTGGATCCGCCTGACATATGAAAGCACATCAGCACACAGGAACAGTGTGTGTGTGTGTGTGTGTGTGTGTGTGTGTGTGTGTGTGTGTGACTGTTCAGTGATCTTACACTGACATCTGCTGGTGAAGTTCATGATGACAGCGGCTCTACAACATCCTTTCAACAAGCTTCCTCACTTGAGTCCCCATCAAAACCAAATAAAAATTTATTTAATATGCACTCTACATGAAAAAATAGTAATGCAGGAAGGTTTGTTTGAGGGTTAGGCTACAGAAGTCACATCAGTATTATGAGCTCTATAATATTAACAAATATTTAATGTGAAAGGCTAGCACTGGGGTTTAAAGTCATGGCAGAGCAATTATAATCAGCTCAATATAAAAACTGTGTGTGTGTGTGTGTGTGTGTGTGTGTGTGTGTGTGTGTGTGTGTGTGTGTGTGTGTGTGTGTGTGTGTCTGTGTGTTGTGTGTGTGTGTGTGTGTGTAGATAAACAGCACACTAGACTCAAACCCAATGTGACAAGATAACACATTTTTAAATAACAGAGAGTAAAAGTTTAATGCTGACGCAGCATCAGAGACAATGATCAGCATTAAAAGAGAAACAAACACCGAGACGAAAATAAACTGAAAATAATATTGTTTTCCTCTGTATATGACTGTGTTTGATTCTAATAATATAATAACAAAACAAACAGCCTATGAACCTCCTCATATCATCATTTAAAAGAGGATTGAATCTCTCAATTACAAACTCAATTACTCTGAAACAAGAGTGAAATAACATTTCAGATACAGTAGCAATAGAGTAAAATTAAATTATGGTATTTAAAAAGTAGACTTTGAGCTGTGGAAAAGTACTTCCAAGGTCAAAGTTCAGATGAAGAATAAACTGTTCAAAGACTGTTTTATTAATATTATTATTATTATTTCCCCCACTGCATTTAATGAAATATTAGTTTATATTCAAATTGCATTGAGAAATTGAGACTGAAGTGTAAATAAACTTATATAAAACATCAGAACCATGAATTAAGGATGTTGCACACTTGTGGGGAAAAAGGAAATCCTGCAAGGATATTTACACACATTATTTGTGTGTTAATATATACTTAAATGTAAAAAAATAATATTTACTACCCCTGTGAAAGTTTTGTCTACTAAAATCATCAAAACTAAGAATGTCAATGACAGAATCATGCAGATGAGTGATGTGTTGTGTCTGTGTACGTGCAAATTTCTCCAGTTTCTCAATCTTTTGATGATGTTATGCACTGGTAGATGATGAGATTTATGAAGCCTTTGCAATTTGACATTGAGGAAGGTGTGTTTTCAAGTATTCCACAATCTTTTATGCATCTTTCACAGATTGGATGACAGCCTCTGCCCATCTTTACTTTTGAGAGACTCTGGCTCTCTAAGACATCCAAATATTAATTGAATCTGGATGCATTCATGAAAAATAGTAGTGCTAAGAGTTGCTCCTAGTAACAGAAATTCTAGAAACCATGTGGGTGTTTCTCTAAATTTAAAGAAAATGATCCTATAAAGAAAAGTAATGTGAAATCATCTTAACCCTTAAAAGAGGTCTTAAAGTCATTGTTAGAGCAATTATAATCAGCTCAATATAAGAGGCTTAAGAGTTTCTTTAGCAGTGTGTATGGATGAAACATGATATGAGGAGAACAAATGTGTTGCACACAATGCATGACAGTGAGTTAATAAGACGCTGCACATTAGATCATAGGGACATGGTGACAGATCTTATTAAAGACATGTTAACATCCCTGACATTTGAAATGCCATAGCACCAGAAATTTAAAATGCTTATAAATCATACAGAGAGAGAGAGAGAGAGAAATGCAGGTAAAACAGGAAAATCCTGTGAGGGCTAAGTTTCAAAGTGTAGGCTTATAATAAACCCTACTCTACAGTAAAAGCGATCTACTTCCTTCTTGGACAACCAACCAATCACAGTCTTCAAAAGCATGTGTCATGTTGTGGGTCAGCCCTCCTCACTAAGATAAAAGTTGTGTGTGTCTGTGTGTGTGTGTCAGAGTTGCTCTCAGATTGGTCCTGAATCACTTTTAAGCTAAGACTCCTAGCTAGAAATTTTAAGCTAAATTAGGAGCTCTCTGAGAGGATTCTTAGAATCTTTATGAATACGGGCCCTGATGTCACTTAACTTAATTAGTTGCTAGATGTTCTCCCAGCTGAATCTTTTCAAAAGTTATTGTTTTTTCAGCCCAACTTTTTAGACCTGCAGCAGGCATCAAATATGAAATGAGCTCATTTAGTGGATAAAAGTGTAACATTTCTCAGTTTAAACATTTGTTATGTTCTCTATGTTCTATTGTGAATAAAATATTGGCTAAAATATTAAAATATTGAAAGTCTTTCAGTTTTCATTATTCAGAAATTGAGATTGAGAAAGCCTCCCATTGTTGTATGGTTTGTTAGGATCAGACGATATTTGGCCGAGATACAACTATTTGAAAATCTGTAATCTGAGGGTGCATAAAAACAAAAAAAAACTAAATGCCTTAAAAGTTGTCCAAATGAAGTTCTTAGCAATGCATATTACTTATCAGAAATTAATTTTTGGATACATTTATGGTAAGAAATTTACAAAATATCTTCATGGAACATGATCTTTACTTAATATCGTAATGATTTTAGCAAAAAGAAAAACATACAATGTATTTGTGTCTATTGCTACAAATATACCCCAGCGACATAAGACGTGGTGAAGTAGTGTTCCAGGGTATATATATATATATATATATATATATATATCTAAATATGAAAATATTAACAAATGATGCACTAGTACATAAATAATACTAAAATAAGGCTGATTGACATGTTTATGGTGAGTGCAGAATGCAGTAAACTATGTTTTGTTTTTTTGCTGAAATGATGCCCATGTATTAGTAATCACGATCTGACTGTTTTTAATAAATCAAGCGCTCTGACTGTTTTTAATAAAACACATCAAAATACATACACAAAGGCATTCAAACAGCAGCTGTTATTGGAAATGATTGTGATGGAGAAAAACAAAATAACACACTGCATCTCTCTATCTGATGCTGGAGGTGAAATAAAACAGATCATTAGTTTAATTATGATCAGGACTAATGGTGCCATTAAGACCTATCAGACAGGTGTGTGTGTGTGTGTGTGTGTGTGTGTGTAGGTGTGTGTGTGTGTGTGTGTGTGTGTGTGTGTGTGTGTGTGTGTGTGTGTGTGTGTGTGTGTGTGTGTGTGTGTGTGTGTAGGTGTGTGTGTGTGTGTGTAGGTGTGTGTGTGTGTGTGTGTGTGTGTGTGTGTGTGTGTGTGTGTGTAGGTGTGTGTGTGTGTGTGTGTGTGTGTGTGTGTGTGTGTGTGTGTGTGTGTGTGTGTGTGTGTGTGTGTGTGTGTGTGTGTGTGTGTGTGTGTGTGTGTGTGTGTGTGTGTGTGTGTGTGTGTGTGTGTGTGTGTGTGTGTGTGTGTGTGTGTGTGTGTGTGTGTGTGTGTGTGTGTGTGTGTGTGTGTGTGTGTGTGTGTGAGTGCTCATTCAGTATCAAGGTCTATATCAGCAGGTTTGCTCTAGAAAACAGCCTCAATGTAGCTGAAGAGCATCAAACTGACTCTCAGATCTCTGAAAGGACTCTTGTCTTATGTTTGAGTGAATCAGTCGTGAATCTGTTGTGTTTGTTGGCTGGACTTACACTCGCTGCCGCCCGCAGGTTCACGCTGGTTCCATCTGGATCCCTGAACCGAGACTCAGAACATGCTCCGAGCCAGACTGCACCTGTGGGACACAGAGACGGTCACTGAGCACAGAAACACACTCACGTCTGTCTAGCACATCTACAAGCTCTGGTTCATCTCTGAGTCATTTATCTGTCTGTTTCTCCACTCCTTCCATCATGAGTGTTTCCTGCCACCCAACAACCAAACAATACCTTCATGTACAGCACTACAGCTACATAACAAAAGTAGACTAGAGCAGTTTCACATACAGTAGATAACCCCAAAAAAAAACACCTGCACCAACAATAATAGAACATGATAACTTGCCGCTTTTAGTGCCAAGATCAATGGTCAAAATATTATTATTATTATTATGCAGTTTTATATATATATAATTTTATATATGTATATATATATATATATTAGGCTATAATATCCAAAATGTCAGGGTGATACCTGTCTTGTTATGAAATCAAAGAAAAAAAATATATCAAAGAGTCAACCTTATATATTCCGTGTAAATTATCTATATTTTCGTAGGTATAGATACAAAAACAGCTAACAATTTAGATACAAAAATGTAGATACGAGAACAGCTAACAAATGTTGGTTCCCAGAATATTCCCAAAAGGTTCGTTTTTGGTTCCCAAAACATTATTTTGTCAAGATTTGTTTCTGACTAGCCAGGAAAGTTTTACATTTTAAATTTTACGGGGTTACATACGTAGACTAATATGTTTAAGGTTTGTAGAATGCTATTGTGACGCTAATCTAACATTCCCCTAAAATTATTATAACATTCCCAGAATGTTAGTTTGTGGTTCCCGGAATGTTATTATAATATTCCCCTAACCTTTGTGCTCCGATATCAATACCCAGCTGTACATCAGTAATCGGTATTATAAAAAAAACATTTTATATATTGTGTAATTAATAAAAATAAGATGAGCTCATGAACCATCATACGATTAAATTTGTCCATTAATATGTCAGGTCCTAGATCTGACCCAGATTTGATATTTCTTCAGCACCAAATAAAAATGAATTCAACACAATCTATGGTTCTCAAAGTATTATATTTATTTACAAATATTAAATATTGGATAAAATGACTTGACTTATAGTAGGATATCAGTAGGCTACATTCAGTTCTTACCACTTACAGTGTGCAGTTTGTGCAGCGGGACATTTTTCTTTTGATCCGTAAAAAAAACGTATCAATTAATATCATGTTAGGCATGTCAGATCCCCCCAAATCATATTTACTTTCATAATTATATACATTTTAAGTAATCGTTCAATAAATAGATAGATAAAGCCAGCTAGTAAAACCAAACCACGCCTCTCTGTGGAAGAAAGATCAGAGACATACATGAAACAAACCAATTTATGATTTATGTTATCTCTTAAACCTGGATTAATATTATAATTTAAAATGGGTTTTGATTGATCTAATTTCTGTATTTAATAAATGAGTTTAAGGGCTGTGTATTACACAAAAACATCTGCAACATTTTCATTGGAAAGATAGTTTACAGGGTTATGAATATATCCTCAGAATAATCATCAGGGAAGGACCTAAGTTATTTTTAGGTTATTTAAAAATAACAACTCTGCAACCTTCTGGGAACGTCGTTTTATGGTTGCAAAATAATAACCTAAAATACATTATTTTTATTTTATTTTAAACACAACTACCCTGTAACCAGTGGTGTAGTCTTATACTCACCAGCAAAGATCAAGGATGATTTCAAAATATGTAACAACATCTTTGTGACACAACTTTCACATGTTTCATAAATTCACCTGTATTGCAATCGAAGCACTGACTTTTTGAAAATCACGCTGTGTTTCTGTTGATGACCAGTGCTATTGCACAACTCATTTCAACTGACTCTGAGGCCATCCTAATAATGCGCCACTGTTGCGCATCGCCACGAAAGCTCATCATTTGCACGCGTTTTTATGCCTTGCACATTTAAGCATTCAAAAGAGTTTATAAGCATTCAAACACAGGACGAGAAAAACTCAAATGAGTACTCGCGCATGAGAGCAAACGTAAATTTAAGCGAACGTAAACAGTTGAGAAAAAAAATGGATGTGTATTATATTGGATAATTTATCTTAAAGTGATCGCGCCTAATTTACTAGCTGCTGTCGGTGTCCTTAATGTTAATCTAAGACATTAAATTAGAGAAAAGCACTCACAGCTCTTTACTGAACTACTTTGTAGGTTAACAAGAACTAAAATATTTGTGATTTATACAGTGAAGACTCGGTTTCTGTACCTGGACACATACAAACTTGAAAAACGTAAACATTGTGTAAATAGCACAACTAAATATATAGAACAAACATATATTAAACTATTAAAAACAGGGTTCACAGGTAAAACCTGCACCAGCTACGGCCGGGGGAGCAATGACGGATCAGTCAAGACCCAAGCGTCTTTCACACAGTCAACGGTATGTTGACTTTCTCAGGCCAACATTACTAGCTAATGACTTAATTAACATTAGTGTGCAGATCAATGAATGCAGGAGAAGGGGGGAGATTACACAGATATGTGTGTGTCTGTGTAGAGCAGTTCAACTGAATATCTCCTTGTTTCAGATGATGAGAGAGATGAGAACTCTTGGCCAGCCTTGTGGACTGAAGGTCAGGCGAGGGAATTTAAAACAGGCACTCTTAAATGTGTAGTAAAAACTGCCAACTGATAAAACCTGTGCTCCAGGGAAAAGATGTAGCTCTGAACTGGCTGAGTTAGATGATTAACACAGTACACTCTTAAAAATAAACGTGCTTCAAAAGGTTCTTCAAGCAATGCCATAGAAGAACTATCTTTGGTTCCACAAAGAACCATTCTGTCAAAGGTTCTTTAAAGAACCATCTCTTTCTAATCTGAAGTACCTTCTTTCAACACTGAGTCTTTTGTGAAACAGAAAGGTTCTTCTATGGCATTGTGAAGCACCTTTATTTTTAAGAGTGTAGAAAATCAGTCCAGTCTCCCCCACTGTAAGTCATTGGCTGCCTTGTGCTGCTTATAATAAATGTACATGTTGATATCACATAAGCAGTCTCTCAGAATGCTGTCAGTTACATGTAGAGACATACAGTACACATTAGTGAGAGGTGCTTAAGGGGTGTAGCTTTGGGACGAGTGAGGGAGGGAAAAATCACAGTATGCTCCACTACCAAAAACTAGATTACACCACTGCCTGTAACGTTTTGAGAATGTTATTTTTATGGTTGTATAATATTAACCTAACATAACCATTAGGGAATGTTCTCTATAATATATTTCAGGTTCTTAAAAGACAAACACCCTGCAACATTCTGGGGACATTATGTTATGGTTGCAAACAATAAAACCTAAAAAGAGCATTACTAGAACACTTATTGGTTCTCCAAATTAAGAAGAAAAAAAAACTAACTTTAGGGGGATGTTCTGTGTTTGCTGGGAAACAGATAATGAATATTATGATAGTGAAAATTCTTTCACTTTTTTCAAAATCTTCATCTTTCTCTTTATCATTCTCTCCTTCTCTTGCTAGCTTGTATTTATTTGAACAATGCCTAAGACTTGGTGTTATTGGCACTTCCTCTGTCTGTTTGCCTCTTCAAGATGAATCGCTTTATGTATTCCCCAATTGTAAGTCGCTTTGGATAAAAGCGTCTGCTAAATGTAAATGTAAATGAATATAGAGTTATTTAGTTTTCTCATACATCCTTAAACCAAGTGACCATGATGTGTGTGTGTGTGTGTGTGTGTGTGTGTGTGTGTGTGTGTGTGTGTGTGTGTGTGGTGTGTCATTCATTAACAGAGATGCAGAACATGCAGGATTCATATTTAAAGTGTTTTTGCAGCTTAATATTTATAGATACTAGTCCATAGCGAGTCGATTTAAGTGTACTGACCTACTTTTGATTAATTCATCCAAAGAAATTTGTGACATTCCGCGTTATACGGTAAACACATTATGATGATCTGATTCCGTGTGTGCATTTTCCATCATGACATCATAGTGGATTGTAATTTATTGCTACTTCAGCAACGTCTGCTGCCTTTACCTTTGAGAGACAACTGATGCGTGATCACGAGGCAGCTCCAGTTAGCAGTGCTCGTGTGAGACTGCCTTCAGTTTTCCGCTGATTGGTCGGACTCGTGACTCTCTACATATCAGATGAGCGGTGGGCGGAGATTGCTCTCAGAGATTGAGTGAATTCGTGTTTTATGTGAGATAGCTGAAATTAGGCTATTCTATTGTTTGTTTGCTGTTAAGTAATTGGCCGTTTTAATCCAACGTTACTCTGCACTCTACAGCTTCAGCGGTGTAATTGTGGGTTTAACACTGCTCCAGAACTATGGGGGGTTTAACCAGAACATACACTGTAAGCTTAAATGCAATGGGAAAAGCCCAAGAAACACACCTCAAGTTTATTAATTATAATGTATTAATTAATATTAATGTATGCCAAACAACTGTCAATATAACATAGGCTACAAACCGATAAAGCAGATTTAGAAGTACGCCAATTAGACTATGTAGTACTGAATTATAATTATTAATTGATTTATTTTTACATTTTAAATAGTTTCAAGAGTAGTAAATCCCAGATGCATTTGGCCTTCTTCATGAACCCCTCGTCATCTGAGCTGTCTCCGGCCAGAGGAACGAAGAATAAAACCCTCAGAATCTCACCTGGAAGATAAAGAGCAAAACAACAGAAACGGTGAATTTCTATTTCTGTTTGGAGTTCATGATGTGCTGGATACGCCTCGGTTTAGCTTTGGTTCTGGATTTGTGGTGGTCCAATCACAGACTGTTTTAACGATGTCCTTACTGCCTTTCTGGGGCTTGAACCTGGTAGTTTCATTGCTGTCTATGCAGGGTTAGAAATTTCTTGAATTTCTATCTTAATTTGTGTTACAAAGATGAACAAAGGTCTTACAGGTTTGGAACGACACGAGAGTGAGCAATTAATGACATAATTTAAATTTTTGGCAGAACTATCCCTTTAAATTATGTATTATGATGCAGTTCCCCAGAAAAATACCAGCAAACTGGAGAGTAATTATTTTATGTTTTACGTGCCAAAGCCAGTTTTTACTTACATTTGGCTTGGCGCATGTTGGTTTTTGACTTGCTGGCATGTTGCTGTTTGCACTTATTCTCATCAAAGCTGGACCATTTCCATAATCACATCAAATAACCACATCCCATGAACCCTTGAGTTTTCAGCCCAATTCTACGTCTATCCCTCAGGTCTCATTTTAATTCACATCATATTAACTGTGCTAGCCTGATGTGTAAACAGCAATCCGTCTCATGTGACCAGGTGTAATCAGGCCTCTGTGTGCTTCATTACAGTAGTTTGACAGCTGATGATTGACTGGATGATTGATAGACTGATTAGATTTGGGAGCTCCACACTGTCAGACCTGAGCAATTAGTCTCCAAGGACGATGAGATAAAACAGCATTAAACAAAGTCCTTTCCACACTCGTGTGAGTCCCCGAAGCTTAGCGTTTTATTTAGATGCACTGTTAATTATGCAGACGGATCTGTTTACTTTTCAGATCAAAGTTTCTCCCATCTGTGTTATTCACAGATCTAAACAGTCCTTTCATTAGCATGGCCAACAAAGACTTTAGTACCGCCCCCTCAGAAAACTCATTAATTAGTTTAGTGATTTAGAGTTAAATACGCCATGCTAACGGACTCCTGTCTAAAGACCTGCGTGAAGTTGGCCCCCCACCCAACACAAAACGTCGCCAAAATAGTGTAGAGAAATGCGATGGAAAAACAGCACATCGTTGGGGAATTTGGTTACTTTCAGAAAGGGAAAGGTCATCTGACCCCCATCACTAACTCTTCCACGGCGACTCAGTGTCTGCATACTTTAAGACACCCCTCATCCAGCACAAGACCGCTACCTTTTCATCAAGACAGACAAAAGGAATGCGATCCACATATAGGATTACTGACATTTATTCCACTCACGATTATTAAAACTATCTACCCAAGAAATATATGGATATTAATATGTACTCTTTCCTCATAGGCTTGATGTGATGATTTTGAATATGAATTACATAAGAAATGTGGGATGACTTTCCTTTGTGCCTTCAACTGCATAAACTGTAGTGTGTAGGTTGTGCCCAATTGCAATGTTTAGTCTCTAAAAGAAGCTAGTGTCGAAGTCAGAAATGTGTGGATGACCGTTAAGCTTTGGCATCCTAATGTATGTTTACAACAGACATAAAAGATCTGTACGTTATCTTTCACGTTGAATTAAATATCAGATGACGAGTGGGCATGGCCCCAGAAAACCATGGACATGGGTGGAGCTCCGCCCCATACGGACAATCTGATTCGATCAGCCGCCGGTGGGCGGCGTCCAAACCGGACAGTTGAAAAGATGACGCGCGAGCGGCGCGCTCTCTCTTCTCTTCCTCTTGCAACTCTCGGCGCTCCTGAACTCGGCGCGCTCAAACGCGCCAAGGCTGACCTGGAAGCCGGCCCGCTGGACTCTCACAACCAAACCAACCATGGGGGGGTCTAAGGCTGTGCCAAAGCCGTAACGGAGCCACGAATCAACGGTTGAGGAGAGCTTTCCGGTGACGCCACGCAGACATCTCAAGCAAGCCAGCAGAGTTTCCAGAGAGCCGGAGCTGAACACGTGACGCCCAAACAAAGAACTGAACTCACGCGGAAAACGAAACAACTCCGAGCCTGTTTTAAACCCATCCAAGCAAGTACAAACTGAATTCTAATCCTGACTTGAACTGGTTAAAATTGATCTGAATGCAGTAACAAAGCAAAGATTTGTTCGTGATCATTTTCCTGGGTAGTTAAGTTATGAAGTAGAAAGAATGGTATTCTTTCAAACCACAGTTACCCTCAAAACTTTCGTATGCCTATGTGTGTGTATGTCTATGTCTTATCAGTTAATCCATTTATGTTAGAATAGCAATATCACGAATAAATCGTTTTTCATTTCATAAAGAATTGTCTCTGGAATGTGATTTTAAGTATTTTTATCCTTACTTGCCCTAAAGATAACGCAGCCTAGCTCAAACTTAACGAAATTATCAATCTCGTTTATCTACCGGGGCCACGGAATGGAAGCGAGATTGTAATTGAGAGTAACAGAATGTACCTTTTAGTGATTGCTGGACAAGCACTTAATAAGGTGTAAACTGTAGGTTAAATATTAATATGACTTTAATCAAGCCATATTAAATATTTAATAACTAATTCCCGGAGCTGAAACAATAGCTCTATATTAAACTGGTATTTTTACTACATAAATGGTGGAGGATGCGGGCATTAAAGATTTAGATCTGAAAATCAAACCAGAGACAACATACATATTTCTCACTTTTATCCGGAAAAGAATTGAGTAAATATAGAGAAACGAACGGTTATTGGTGATATTGCATGCTTGTTTGCGAAACACAGTGAGGTTGAATGAAAGAGAGTGTAACTGTTAACTCGAGTTCGAGAAGAAATTAAACTGCAGTAAATAATTAATAAAAGTCGCTCTAAAGCGCATGAGAGGCAACAAGCGTGTCCCTTGTTGCCCCTCTCTTAAGGCCTTCGTGGTAATGCTTTGTTAGTGCGTGTTCCACTGCAAACCCAGCCACGTGACTCTCCGCTGTAGAATATTAAAGTAGCTATTTAAGTAATTCTCAGCCAATTTTGATTTCACGAGTGAAATTCAGACGCACGGCGCTCAAAGGAGTGGCCAGTCGTTTTGAGAAAGGGAGACATTTTGCAAATCGATTTAATTGTTTGTTTTGTTATATGTGCGGTCTAAACAGACAAATATTCACATAATAGCCCGCTGAGGCTTTGTTGGGTTATAAGTAACCCGTAGATAAATGTATCTCGTCCTAAATGAGTGAGATTATATGTGCTATAGAAAATTCAAGTCTGAAGCGTGAAGCACATTTTCCTGCTGCCTACAGGCACTGCCGCCAGAGCGACCAGTTTAACCACGTGCAGACTTAGCCACGGGTAACAGCATTAGGCGCTAAGCTAACAAAGAAACTGTAGCATTGTAGCGGCCATGCTGGTAGCATTACGGCTAGCGATTAGCACATAGCATTTAAAGCTTGAATGCAGTGTGTTTGGAAATGTGGTTCACAGCTAACACTAATTCCTCTCTCTCTCTCCTCTCTCATTTAAAAGACTAACTATGTTTTGAGTTGGCTGTGTTAATGTTCATCAGTGTTAACAATTTCACAGGTTGGTTTAATATACTGTTGATTAGATGGTGAGTTTGATCTCATTCAATTATAATGGCTTTTATGATTTTAAAACACATCAATGGATGAGCGCTATTGTTAGGAATTTTTAATTGTTAATTGAATGTCACAATTGATTACAAATTAATTTTGAATTAATTTCATTTAATAAAATTTTCAATTCCTGCTTCCAACAACAGCATCCATTTACGAACCATAAACGCGCTTATAATTTGACCACTACAATAAAACCTTAAGTTATCTAGAGGGCCAGAAATTTTTAATTTCATTTACAAGTAGGATACCGATTAATTATTATTATTATTATTTTTTTTTTGGTGTTAAGGACAATGAGAGGAATGCTTAAGTTTGGAAATTATTTTAATTACTATTATGGGAATCCAAAACTAGTGATTTAGAAGCTGTAAATTAATTTAATAATTAATTATGAATTCGAACATTCTAATTACATTTAATAATTAATTACACTTCCTGTCTACATTTTGCAACAATATTGGTTTGTCAACTCAATTGCAGATTGCATTTGTAAATTCTAATCCTAAGTGAATCCTATTAATTTTAATTATAACATCATAAATTTTAATTAGAAACCAAATTCTAATTTTTAATGCTAATTCCAAACTTAAATACAAGTCCGGCTCTATCTGTAGGCCACACTTCATTTCCTTAGGTGATCTGATTAACTCAAGTAAAATTTAATAATAATTTTATTAAAATAATTTTATTAAATTAAAATTAGTCCTTTTTACTTAGGCCTGAGAGTAGATAGTGCTCCCCTAGTGCTGTGTTAGAGAAGTGACAGTGACACCATACAGGCTGATTTCTCACCAATCTGGAGCATAAAACGTAACCTTAGCATAGCGACTCAACAGCACCACCTTGTGCCAACGTATTAGTTTTAAATCTTGGGAATAAATCTTAATTTCTCTTTTCTTTTCTCCCTGTTACTAACTTCTAATTTGACTTGTTTGCTTAAAGCTAGCCAGGAAGATCACGAATAGAGCGAAATGTCACAATTGAACATATGTATGAAACTTGAGAACCACATTCAAACTGTTTATCATTTACCCTCTATTGTGAAATCCTATTCCCCCAGGTTAAAGCAGGCGCAATGAGAAGATAGACATCGGCAAAAGTTTTAACACGCGTGACACACGCTGACCAGCGTTGCGGTGTAAAATCCTGCCATTCAGGGACAAGTACTGTCATTGCTGTTGTTTTCCTCCATCAAGGAGAAAATTGGAATAGCAATACCAGTCTTGTTACAAAAGAGAAAACTTCGCCTACAATCCTCTGATTAGAAGCGTCCTTCTAAATCAGACTTAACAAAGAGAGAATCTGCTATTAAAAAGAGATCGGTCTAGTGTTATTGTCCCTGTGTACTCATTCTGTTAGTGTGCTTTTCTTTCTGTTTCCCAACAGTGCTGCCTCTACGTGGGCGCAATTTCTACGCAGAAGCTGCAAATTACACGCACCCCATCACAGAGGACCACAGAAACAGAATCACACTCAACACTAGCATACACTACACTGTGCACATTCACACCCCTGTTGTTTTGTTTGTGTTTTTGTTTTGCTTTGTTTCCCATCCAAGGTCTGTGTCAGTTCGTCCAAGATCCCATCACCGCCAGAACATGTATCACCAGCCAGAACATGTCGGTCACTGGGAAGGACTGGAAATGTGGCTAAGTGCTACAACAAACAGCATCCTCCCTAAAGCTGCTGAAGCACTCCAACATCAGACACAGGACCAACTAGATGACAACATCACAAGCATCATGAGACAAGACCCAAGTCAAAACTACAATCACAAAGAATTAGCCAAGATCACCTCAAGCTTAAGTCACACACTCATCGCCACCCCTCAAACTGAGCGACAAGTCGCCGCACAACGCCAGCAGGAGCTGACAAGCGCACAACGACGCACAGAGCAGCTGGAACGTGAAGCTCAGGTACGACGGGGAAGGGACCGATGAGGTGGAGCAAGCGCCGATGAGGAAATCAACAGGCTAAAAGAAACTCTAGAAGCTACCAGCCACGAAATGCAGCAACTCAAAGAGGATTTCGCTGATCGTGTTGACAAGCTACAGTATGCAGAGAAGCTACTAGAGAAGGCAAAGACTGACTTCAGGGACAAAAACAGCAGAATCAAGGCCCTCGAAGCTCATTTGGCTGAATCAAGAAACGAGATCAGCCGCCTAACACAACAGCTCGACTACGTCACAGAGGAGTCTGAAAGTTTCCAAGAGGAACTCAAGCACGCTTACGAACTACGCCATGAGCCGTCAAGGACAGGACGTGCACCAACCGCACCCCTGCCAAGCAGGACCAAGTCACCTGTGCCTGGACTGACACGTGAACATAAGACAGAGGGGGTGATGTTAAAACAGTCACCAGCGCCGTCTGAAGAACTTTATATCACGACAGAACCAGAAGAATCTGCTGCAGCCAGCCGCAGATCGTCGCACAGCTTGGACCTAAAAGACCTTGACAAGCTCGCCCGAAACGTTGGCAAATTCAACCCCAACAGCCAAACGGTCCAAGCGTATCTGCAAGATATTGATTTCCATCTGGAAATGCGACCTAACGTTACGGACAAAGATAAACTCTATTTACTCCGAACGACATCCAGCCCTGAAAGCAGCTTCCTGGACCGGCAGCCTGTTAACACAAAGACTGATTACCAACGGCTGCGAAAAGCCCTTATTAAAGAGTTCGCCGACCCTGAGTCCGATCAAGGCTTAGTGGCTGCCCTGGAGGCGAGACAAGGGCGTCACGACACTCCTCAAGCTTACTATAGTCGACTCAGACAAGCATATTTTGGAACTCGCAATGATTCTGACATGGAAGATGAACTGAACTTTAAAACTCTCTTCCTCAGGAATCTTCATCCTGGCATAAGCCACCATCTTGGCGTTCTCGCATGTCCACGAACGATGAACACTCAGCAGTTGCGAGACTTGGTGCAAAAGGCCTACTACAAACAAAAGATGGCCTCAGAAAGAGCACAAAAACCCCAGCAGTTCTTGATTTCAACACGCAACACCATGAACTGGCTCTAGGGCACCCAACGCCAAGACAGCGCTAAGCCACCACACACAGAAAGTGGAATGCACCCCGTCCAACAGAGAACGAGACTCACACGCTGACACCCGACCTAAACAGAGGTATGACCGATGGATGGATGGACCTGCGGACGCCTGGGCGCCACCTGGACGACACTGGGATAAGTCAGGGACAGATCGTGGAACCAGCCAAGCTCGTATGGAAACTCCAAGGGAAGCGACAAACTCACCTGGAGCAGTCAGCCCAAGGAATCGACGAAAGAAGTCACCAAGATTCCAAGCTGACCGAGTTCAAACTGAATCCACACAAGAACAAGAAACACCACCATTTTGACTCACAGAAGCTGATGGAAATGATGGTGAAAGAGTTCTTCCAACGAGGAGGACCGGAAGTGGGAAAGAAAGATGAACCAGAGTCAGCCTGACTAGCTGTCAGGCAACGGCAGTGACAAGCTGAACAAATCAGCCCCAGAAAACAGCACCGCTTCACCTTGCTCTCAGAGAACAGTAAACACCTAACTTCAGATGGACATGAAACCCCACCTGAAAACCCAGCAACAGAGTTAAACACTAACTCAACACCAATCACACAGCGTCCAACAAACACCTGCTGATGAAACTCAAGTTCCTGAAAGTGCTGTCTCAGTCACCTGCCATTCCTCCGGAGAACACCAGATCAGGTCTGACATCCTAAAACGTTTCCTCCCAAACTCCAGCCCCTCAAATGACCAAAACGATGCCCTCACCACAGCAGGTGCATCACATGAAGAGTCCTGGACCTTTCATGCCCTCCCACCCAACCCTACAGTGGCAGCAGTAACCCCGCCGCCAGCACGCCACTGGCGAGCACACCCCTGCCCTCCTGCATTACCATACCACCTCAGTTCGCTGCTGACGATCTCCTCACCCTCACATGCGGATTCGTCACTACGAACCATGACAGCTCACATGTCAAAACCATGATAACACATCCTCCGAGCTCCGGAAGCTCCACTCTGTCGACTACATGCTGCATCTGCAAGGACGGTGTCCACACGTATGTCCCTGAGCCACTCACTGCGCCACAGCTCGTAGTTCCTCACGGCCAGAGGGGAGTACATGGACACACGCACACGATGCACCATGATGGGTTGCCAGTGCCAACCGGCAAATCCAAACCACCGACAGGAAAAGGGGAGGATCCGACCCACTGACACAGACCGACAACCATATGCACACAAGCATAATTATTGTCATTTTAGGAAAACATATAGCAACCATGCTTAGACACAACCCATATTCTCTCCTCCGCAGCACTGCTAGGACCAATCTAGTAGAGAGGAGTTACTCTCAATTTTTTTTCCATTATTATATAATTTTTTTTATTAATTTTTTTTTAATTTTTTTTATTTTATTTTAGTTTAAAACTATTTTTTTTTTTTTTTTACACTTTATCGTTTGGGTTCTTTATCGCGTGTCTCACTTTGTGTTTCCTTTCCTCTCTTTCACTTTGAACCCCTTAACCAAACCTTGAATCCAGGTCCTGAAATTGAGATCGACTTCCGTCAGTAAAGTCGTTGTAATTCGCTGTGAGAACCGCTGTCGACCGATCGAGGCCACCCGCCAAAATCATGAGCGACATGATACACGATGTAAGTTCCTCGATTGACAACGTAGCCATGAATAGGATTCCGTGCTACGATACCTCTTAGCCTTGTTCAAGCGTTGTAACCCGGCCACTGCGGGCCCGCTAGTCTCATCCAAACCCATCTCGCCTTTCCCGGTGGCGCTATTCCCATATCGCAAACCCGGAAACAGGTGATTTAGTGGCCTTTTCAGTTTGCCCATTATCGACGTTAATAATGTTTACCGGCTCAAAGGCGTTGTGAATGTGGGATTACGGCAAGGGAAAACCTATGCAAAAATCCAAACTCCTAAAGTCGCTATGTATTACGAGAACAACGAACAGTTGTATCTGGCCCCAAACTCAAAGATGGGCACGCTCACTTAGGACATTCACTTCCCCCTACCCGAGTAAACTCTGCGTGACGCGATAATACCAAGGGCATCTGCGGTTTAGAATCCATTAAACCCGACACTAGCTGCCCTTGAAACAACACCACGTTCTCAAGTTGAGGTAACGCAAGTCGAAATCATCAGAAACCGTTGGCTGGTCAGTACCCCAGCACGACCAGCCACCCTCACATGCGATTAACACGGCGCCACGCGCATTAATTTGCCCAAACAAATGTTATGGATCACTGTCCCGGGCGTGATCCTCCATATTGACGAGTTAGCATTGTATCACCTCACCGGCGATGAATATCAGGTTGAAATCGAAATCTCTTAGTGAATTGACACCGGCTGACAGCGCTAGAAGCTATCGCTCGCCTTCCGCCCGCCGGCGCGCCAATTATTCGGTCCTGGTCTGCCGCTGACACGGCGCTTTGTATCTCTACTATCGTAGGATATGTTATGAATTTGACACTGGCCTTCCTCCTACACAAGCGAGTGAACGTCGTCCAAGAGTCTCTCAACAAATGCACGTCAGGCGTCCCTCGCCTTTTCGACGTGGTAATCCCGACCGAGACCCCGAACCCGAGAATTTGAACAACCTGACTGAGATCATGCCTATACCGCCTCGTCGAGCCCCTGACAATTAAAAGTCAAAAATGACCCAATTGTCAATAAGGATGAACAATGCATCCCTATGTCTTCTCAAGTTTCTAACCTGTTCCTTCCCAAATTACCCTGCACCAGGTTTTAGTCAGTGATAGGAATGATGTTTGTGTCTTGTATGTGCCTGTTCTCACTGCTTCTTGTTCCAGTGCCTGACGATGTTCCATCAGGAACATCACCAAGCAAGAGGGGAATGTGTAGAGAAATGCGATGGAAAAACAGCACATCGTTGGGGAATTTGGTTACTTTCAGAAAGGGAAAGGTCATCTGACCCCATCACTAACTCTTCCACGGCGACTCAGTGTCTGCATACTTTAAGACACCCCTCATCCAGCACAAGACCGCTCTTTTCATCAAGACAGACAAAAGGAATGCGATCCACATATAGGATTACTGACATTTATTCCACTCACGATTATTAAAACTATCTACCCAAGAAATATATGGATATTAATATGTACTCTTTCCCTCATAGGCTTGATGTGATGATTTTGAATATGAATTACATAAGAAATGTGGGATGACTTTCCTTTGTGCCTTCAACTGCATAAACTGTAGTGTGTAGGTTGTGCCCAATTGCAATGTTTAGTCTCTAAAAGAAGCTAGTGTCGTAAGTCAGAAATGTGTGGATGACCGTTAAGCTTTGGCATCCTAATGTATGTTTACAACAGACATAAAAGATCTGTACGTTATCTTTCACGTTGAATTAAATATCAGATGACGAGTGGGCATGGCCCCAGAAAACCATGGACATGGGTGGAGCTCCGCCCCATACGGACAATCTGATTCGATCAGCCGGTGGGCGGCGTCCAAACCGGACAGTTGAAAGATGACGCGAGCGCGGCGCGCGCTCTCTTCTCTTCCTCTTGCAACTCTCGGCGCTCCTGAACTCGGGCGCTCAAAGCGCCGCAAGGCTGACCTGGAAGCCGGCCCGCTAGACTCTCACAACCAAACCAACCATCGGAGGGTCTAAGGCTGTGCCAAAGCCGTAACGGAGCGCCACGAATCCAACGGTTGCGGAGGAGAGCTTTCCCGGTGACGTCACGCGACAGCGAAGCAAGCCAGCAGAGTTTCCAGAGCAACGCCGGAGCTGAACACGTGACGCCCGAAACAAAGAACTGAACTCACGCGGGAAAACGAAACAACTCCGAGCCTGTTTTAAACCCATCCAAGCAAGTACAAACTGAATTCCTAATCCTGACTAAACCGTTAAAATTCGATCTGAATGCAGTAACAAAGCAAAGATTTGTTCGTGATCATTTTCCTGGTAGTTAAGCTATGAAGTAGAAAGAATGGTATTCTTTCATCACAGTTACCTCAAAACTTTCGTATGCCTATGTGTGTGTGTGTTCTATGTCTTATCAGTTAATCCATTTATGTTAGAATAGCAATATCACGAATAAATCGTTTTCATTTCATAAAGAATTGTCTCTGGAATGTGATTTTAAGTATTTTTATCCTTACTTGCCCTAAAGATAACGCAGCCTAGCTCAAACTTAACGAAATTATCAATCTCGTTTATCTACCGGGGCCACGGAATGGAAGCGAGATTGTAATTGAGAGTAACAGAATGTACCTTTTAGTGATTGCTGGACAAGCACTTAATAAGGTGTAAACTGTAGGTTAAATATTAATATGACTTTAATCAAGCCATATTAAATATTTAATAACTAATTCGGAGCTGAAACAATAGCTCTATATTAAACTGGTATTTTTACTACAATAGTCTCAATCGTTTGTGCTCCGTTTGTGCTGGTTTGTGCTGTAAAAAATTGTTTGTGCTGCTTTATTTTTTTAGATATTACAATTATATTTATAGGTCATTCTGAGGTGACTCAGCCCCCACATAGTCCAAATTCACCCCAAATAGTCTCGTTTGTTTGTGCTTCGTTTGTGCTGGTTTGTGCCGTTAAAATTTTCGTTTGTGCTGCTTCGGTTTTAAAATATTAGACATTGAATTATAGGCGATGACGTCACCAGCCCCCACATGCTCCAAATTCACCCAAAACAGGCTCAATCGTTTGTGCTTCGTTTGTGCTGGTTTGTGCTGTAAAAATTGTTTGTGCTGCTTTGTTTTTTAGATATTAAAATTATATTTATAAGTCATTCTGAGGTGACTCAGCCCCCACATACTCCAAATTCACCCCAAATAGTCTCGTTTGTTTGTGCTTCGTTTGTGCTGGTTTGTGCCGGTAAAAGTTTCGTTTGTGCTGCTTCGGTTTTTAAAATATTAGACATTGAAATATAGGCGATGACGTCACCAGCCCCCCCACATGCTCCAAATTCACCCAAAACAGGCTCAATCGTTGTGCTTCGTTTGTGCTGGTTTGTGCCGTTAATATTTTCGTTTGTGCTGCTTCGGTTTTTAAAATATTAGACATTGAAATATAGGCGATGACGTCACTCAGCCCCCCACATGCTCCAAATTCACGCAAAATGGTCTTGTTTGTTTGTGCTCCGTTTATGCCGGTTTGTGCCGTAAAAAAAATTGTTTGTGCTGCTTCGGTTTTTAAGATATTAAAATAATATTTGGTGGCCGTTTCTGAGGTCACTCAGCCCCCCACATGCTCCACATTTCCCACAATAGTCTCGTTTGTTTGTGCTTCATTTGTGCTGGTTTGTGCCGCTGAAAGTTTCGTTTGTGCTGCTTCGGTTTTTAAAATATCAGACATTACATTATAGGCGATGACGTCACCAGCCCAGCTACACGCTGAAAACTCACCTACAATGGGCTCAAATGTTAGAGCTTCGTTTGTGCTGGTAGAAGTTTTGTTTGTACGGCTTTGTTTTTTTGATTATTTTTGTTTTAACAATACAGTTGAAGTAAGATCCAAACGGATCCTAACTTGGTTAAGTTACCGATCGACTGTGTGTTTCCAACTTATAACAGACACAGCGAATCACAAGATGTGTGGAATGTAACACCAACTCCAAGGTAAATGCTTTTACTTGTTACTGTATGTCATTATGTGAATAACAATAGTATGTCATAAATACACGCACCATAATATGTTTGCTGTATCTCTGTCCTTATTCATAAGCTATGTGTGTGTATTATATTTACATTTACATCTAGTCATTTAGCAGACGCTTTTATCCAAAGCGACTTATAATTAGAATACATAAAGCCATTCATCTTAAAGAGGCAATCAGACAGAGGAAGTGCTCGTAACAACAAGTCTCAGGCATTGTTCAAATAAGTACAAGCTAGCGAGGGAAGGAATAAATAAAGAGAAACATAACTTGTTTTTTTATGTATATGCATGCATGTATGTGAAAACTCATGACTCAATGAATTAAGCCAAAATTATTTTACTTGTGAAACTGAATTAAAGTGTTCTATCGAACATCCATTAACACAAATAATGGACCTTTAAAACTTAAACTTAAAAACACTTAATACTGACAAGCCATGCTGCACTGTCTGTCTTCAAACCAAAAGTGCCACACAAAATAATAGACTTAAGTGCAAACTCCATCAAGCCTGACTTCCAGAAGAGCAGAAACAACTTCTCCAAACAGGAGTGGGAAAACAAGGGTGTGTGGCATACAACAAAAATACTTGTGAGATTAAATTTAAACAGTGCAATCAATCTTTTGTGTATAACACTGCATGTGGGCATATTTTGTTTTTTTCTGACACTCCTGTCACTCCACTTCTTAGGTTGTCATACATCTCCCAGACACACGGAGATCTCCTGCAGTAGGCCACATAATGTCCAAGAGCATCCTGGGTTAAGCCTCCTTTGAAAGCGATGACTGCCCTTAAAGTAAATCTCTTTTCTTGGAGCATCAGATTGGAGGGAAATTCACTCAAAGGAAATTCTATGGAGTTGCTTCCCAGGTCAGTGTCAATCCACAGAAGTTCTCCCAGACTGTAACTGTGAGAAACCTTCCCTGCACAGAGCTCTGTTCCTGATGTAGAGTCTGTCTTGAATGTAGAGGGACACTGTGATGACCTTTGGATTGGCCTGAGGCAGGTGGACTCCGGAAGGTTAAGGCCTTCTTCCACTGCTGTCTGAAGATGAGCGATGCCAGAAGCCTGCAGTACAGCAACAGAAGTACAAACAAATGGTATTTCCCTTGTGACTTGTGTGCTGAGACTGCAATGCTGTGAGGAGCACTGTTTTGTGAAGTAAACACATGCATGTTTTGTCTTTGATTTTTCAATGATTGTGGAGATGTGGCACTGTGCATCTATTTGGAGAGCACCAGACTTCAGTTGGACAGGTTTGAACATTCCATTCAGCAGCTCTGCCCTCTGTATGTAGGCCTGTGCATTTAGACCCTTTGTGCTGATGGATTTCACTAGCTGGAGGAGGTTGTTGGAGTCCTCACCACAAACAAAATTTGCAACGGTGACACTATCACAGAAAGCACAACATAAGCATTGACAAAAAGCATCAAATGCACATGTGTTCAGCACAGAGATTCTTGATTTCCTGAGTTTAACAGGTTGTTGATTATTTCCATTTTCATCAGTTCCACTTTCAGTTTTTCCCCTCACAGATGGATCTGCATGGAGCCATTCAGGACACGGAGAAAGGTAGAATTCCGCTTTCTCTTTTGGGTGGAAGAGCTAGGCCTCTCCAGTTTTCAACAGGGTCTTCAGGGTCTTCCTCTGTTGGATGGATGTTTGTGACAATGTCAGACTTCCCAGACTTCCCAGAACAGGAAGCATCCATTTCTGGTTTTAGATCTACACTGCAAGTTATGGTTGGTAGTGGGTTGGCTTCTTTGACGATCACTGTTGCAACAGCTGCATCTTCTTCATCTTTTTTTTCTTTACTGTTTTGTTTTGCAGAACAAATGTGCATGTTGCCTTCAATGAAGGACAGATGTCGAGCAATGAATCGATCCACCCGAATCGGCAAGTTTTCATGCTTGAAAAGGCCACGTTTAATGTTTTTGAACTCGGCTTCAACATTGGCTGAACTTGCGATGATGTTGGTGCTTCGGAAGTGAGGGATCATTACCCCTGTCCAGAGTGGTAAGTAGCTTGCAAGCCAGATTTTACTGGGAATGATCTCAGGGAGGAAGTGCATATTATCATGATCTCCATTAGCCACGGCAAGTGACCTGCTTTCCTCACATATTTCTGTCACCCACTGCCGTAGGTCTGTTTGCGTTTGGTCACCCGCCCACTGCGTTTGATCTGCTTTTTCCAGGTCCTCCCCCTCTACATCTGGAATGACGACACTCTCTTCTGCAATTCGGGCTTTCAGGTATTTCTTGCACCTTTCAGATATGAGGGGGACTCCAGAGCTGTCATTGCCCTCCGCTTCACTGAGAGCCACAATAGTAATGCTGCGTAGTAGCTCTTTAGCATCGTCCATGGATTGTGACTTAGAAGCTGTGCCATTGACCTCACAAAGAAATCTTTAATGCGATGTGTTTTTCTTCAAGCAGTCCCACTGGCAGATCATCTTGATGCAGTGTGCAACATCAACCCGGACAAAACAAGGAGGCACTTTTGCAGACTGTTTACCAAGTAAGACGCCACAACACACATTGATGTAGGTCTTAAGATCAGGATGAGGAGTAAAAGCCTTGACCAAAGCTCCGAGCAAAGCCAGTGAAAAGTCACTTACAACCTCTTTTGGAGTTGGTGCACCTGCACGTATCCATTCTGTCAGCCAATGTGTTATTGCATTAACATCATGTCTCTCTGACAGCATTTGCACGACTGGGACACTTGAGCACGTATCACCTGCCAGAACTCCCTGATATAAGAAGACATGGCCAGACATGCCGTTTGGTCGCTGTAGTTTCCTCACTACTGAGCCAGTTGCATCAAAACTCACAGTGGGGATAGTAGATGTCTTGGATAATGACTTGTACATATACATTTGTGTTTGACTCCAATAGTGACAGAAAAACTTGTCCAGTCCAATGTCTTTAATGCTACCACTGTGAGGTGCGCTGTAATTTAACATCTGCAGTGACAAAATAGGATCCTTGTCGCCTTGTTCTAAGGCATTTCTCTCTTGCTTTGCTTTGCGCAGGGTGGCCAAATTAGGAAGATGGCTTGGCTCAGGATCTCCAAAATCCATCAGCTTTGTTGCCTCCGATGACCTCCATACATGGGATTCCATTCTACCCTCACACAATTCTTTAGATATCTGCACACGCAAGTTACCAGACATCGGACGCTTGGAACAGCCAGTGTGCAGGGAGTCATCAGTGTTTTTAATGAAACACTTTAGCATCATTGGGCTGTTCATTTCAGGCTCTCTGTCACATTTTATGTGAATGTGGCCATGACACTCCTTACACTTGCCTCTGATTTCTATGTATTTCTCTGTGGCTGATGGATAGACCTTGGCTCTTTTAAAGGCAAATGTGCAGGGCTCTTCACTTCTTGCCAAATATGATGATTTATCACATGCGTCCAGATGCCAGGCTTCAAAATTGTGTATTCCCTTTTGTGTTTTAGAGATCTTGTTTTTGTATTGAACTGTTTCAGGCATAAATTCAATCCATTCCTGAAATGGAACTTCAAGATCAAAAGTCCAGCATTCTTTTGGTCTGGGGAAAGGGACCCTGGCTCAAAGTCAGTGTCATCACTACTGCCACTTGTTTCATTATCACTTTCATGAGTAAACCCTAAAGCAGTCCAGATGTTGTGTCTGTTTAATTTAACAAAAGTGTATAGAGCCTTTGCGGTGATCTTGTTCTCTAGCTGCTTACTAAGCTCTGTCCAGATGCTTTGATTAGGAGTAGCTATGTTGCCATTTTGACTATGGCCTCTTTGATGAACACAGGACTGTGAAAATGCAATCCCTGTCGACTGCTGGTTTCTTGGGCATCTGGCATAAGCAAAACATAATAACCCACTTAAATAATCCTGACTCCAAAATGTAATGTATAGTATAAACCTGTATTACTGTATTGTCCAGAATATAAGGATAATATAGTAATAATATATATATATATAAGGACGTTATATCTTGTATTACAAAAAATTCGGTAATGTTGATCCCTAAATGCACAACATTTTCTAAAAACTAACATGGGTCATATGTGCAACTGTAATTAGCATTTAATTGCTAGTGATATAAGTGATAAGTATTAGCAATGAGGTTAGTGATATAAGTATTAGCAGTAATCATTGGCAATCTTAGCTCACTGCTCACCGTTGTTCTTGAAGTTACCCTTACAAAATTAACCATTGTTTTAGTATAATAAAGAGTAGTAACCAAGTATTTTTATTAATATTTGTATTATTTGGCATATTCATTTCCATTTGTACAACAATTTACTACAAATACCATGGTTAGCAAAAATCATGGTTAATTTATGGTTACCATGGTTTAACTATAGTAACCATGGTTTTATTTGTAGTAACACCATGGTTAATTTTTATAAGGGTAACTAATAACACTGTGAACTGACACTGTTAAAACATACTTACATTGGCCAGAAATTTGAGTTCCACTAACTCAATTTCCACGTGTCACCTCGTGGTGGGAGTGAAGCTGAAGTTACATAAAGCTACGACTTGATGAGCGCACAAGACAAAACCATTTTAAGTGAGAGAATGTGACAGAAAAAGAGTCCGACAGCAGATGAATATTGAGCTGCTTTTAATAAACACCACAAGGACTACAAAAACATTGATAAAGAGTTGTTGTTTTATTAAAATATCACTAGAATCTAACAATTTGGTAAGAAAGTGAATAAGTGAGGAACCCAATATAAAATGCTAAATCAAAGCAAATTAAAAAGCAGCATAAACAAAACTTCTACCAGCACAAACGAAGCTCTAACATTTGAGCCCATTGTAGGTGAGTTTTCAGCGTGTAGCTGGGCTGGTGACGTCATCGCCTATAATGTAATGTCTGATATTTTAAAAACCGAAGCAGCACAAACGAAACTTTCAGCGGCACAAACCAGCACAAATGAAGCACAAACAAACGAGACTATTGTGGGAAATGTGGAGCATGGGGGGGCTGAGTGACCTCAGAAACGGCCACCAAATATTATTTTAATATCTTAAAAACCAAGCAGCACAAACAAATTTTTACGGCACAAACCGCACAAACGGAGCACAAACAAACAAGACCATTTTATGTGAATTTGGAGCATGTGGGGGCTGAGTGACGTCATCGCCTATATTTCAATGTCTAATATTTTAAAACCGAAGCAGCACAAACGAAAATATTAACGGCACAAACCAGCACAAACGAAGCACAAACGATTGAGCCTGTTTTGGGTGAATTTGGAGCATGTGGGGGGGCTGGTGACGACATCGCCTATATTTCAATGTCTAATATTTTAAAAACCGAAGCAGCACAAACGAAACTTTTACCGGCACAAACCAGCACAAACGAAGCACAAACAAACGAGACTATTTGGGGTGAATTTGGAGTATGTGGGGGGGCTGAGTCACCTCAGAATGACTTATAAATATAATTTTAATATCTAAAAAAACAAAGCAGCACAAACAATTTTTTTACAGCACAAACCAGCACAAACGAAGCACAAACGATTGAGCCTGTTTTGGGTGAATTTGGAGCATGTGGGGGCTGGTGACGCCATCGCCTATAATTCAATGTCTAATATTTTAAAACCAAGCAGCACAAACGAAAATTTT